>JADDOH010011392.1:0-88042 GCA_016648135.1 Agrypnia vestita | reverse complement strand
TAATAAATCTGCAGGACCGGATAACATTCCACCGATATAGCTAAAACAATGTGCCCCTGTACTTGCTCGACCCCTTGCTCAATTTTTCAACTATCTGCTTTCTTCTGGACAGTTTCCTCTACATTGGAAAACAAGTTTTATCACTCCTATCTTCAAGAAGGGAAGCGAATCTGATGTCAAAAACTATCGCCCAATTTCTATACAATCAGTACTCCCTAAAATCTTCGAATCATTGGTACTGGACCAAATATATCCAGAACTTCTCAAAGTGATACACAAAAGGCAACATGGTTTCGTTAAAGGTAGAACAACTTCCACAAACTTACTTATCTATCAGGAGTACATATTTGAAAGTTTCACAAACAAACGTCAAGTTGACAGCATTTACACGGATTTTTCAAAAGCTTTTGACAAGGTTTCTCATACAATCCTTCTTAAGAAACTTCACTCCTTAGGCGTAACTGACCCACTACACAAATGGTTTGCAAGCTATTTGACTAACAGGAAACTACAAGTAAAAATAAAATCCTGTACATCCCGAGCTATCCTAGCCACTAGTGGTCTACCACAAGGTAGCCATCTTGGACCCGCATTATTTCTTGTATTTATCAACGATATTGTCGAATGTTTCGATAATGTTGAAATTTTACTTTTTGCGGATGATATTAAAATTTTCAAGGAAATATCAGATGTGAGTGACTGCCTTACACTCCAATCTAACTTATACAAATTAAACGATTGGTGCATCTCTAACAACCTATTTTTAAATGTTGATAAGTGTAAATCACTATCCTTCTGCAGAAATAAATCTCCCATTTCCTTTTCGTATTCAATAAATAATACAAACCTAGAAAAAATAACAGAAATCCGCGATCTTGGTGTCATTTTTGATCATAAACTAGAATTCAAAAGTCACATCAACATTATTACGAATAAAAGTATGAAAACCTTAGGTTTCATACTTAGATCAATACAGGACTTTGAATCAATTAATGTAATAAATCTCTTATATGTATCCTTGGTCCGTAGTCAGTTGGAATACAATTCCATCATTTGGTCTCCTTTTTACAGGGTTCATATAAAAAATATAGAAAGGGTACAACGTAAATTCCTAAAATTTATAAATTTTAAGCTTCATATTCCGATCGACCAAATAAACTACAAATATTTGCAAACTAATCTTAATCTCCTAACCTTGGAAGATCGAAGAAAATTAACAGATTTAATATTCCTTTTTAAAATATTACACTCAAATTTCGACTGTTGCAAACTCCTGAATAGTATTAATTTTAAAGTACCTAACCATAGGACCCGCCAAAACATGCTGTTTTATTGTGACAATTCGGACACAAACTATCGTTCAAATTCTAGCATACCTCGGATGCACAAACTGGGCAATGAACTACCTACATATGTCGACATTTTAAATCTATCTCTCTCAAAATTTAAAAAATCATTATATGATCATTTCTTTTCAAAATATTAAATTTTTATATAATGTCTTAAATTTTTTATATATACCTGGCTATTCAAATTTAATATTGCTATATTATCGGTGAGTAAAAATTTCTGAGATCACTACTTTACACTTTTTGCATATATACTTTTTTTACATATATGTCTAACCTCATTATGTTTAAACTATGTATGTATACTTTTTTACATTTATACCCTTTATTTTTCTTTTACATTTAATCGTTTGTTGTCTTTTAATTATGTATAAACCTGTTGTAAAAGGCTATTAAGCCGTGTAATTAATAATAAATAAATAAAATAAATAAATAAATAAATATATATATATTGATATTGATTAATATAATCTCCAATGACAATTCTGCCTACCGTGCTATATTTATTTTGATAAAAATTGACTTTTTGACCAAAAATTATAACAATATATTAACGCAAAATATCTTTGCGTTTAGTTTAGATTTTAAGATAACATTATTTTAGTAAAATGTAACATTATTTTAGAAGATAACAAGAAAAAAATGTTACATTTTAGTGCCAGTAATATTGCCATCTATCAACGGTTTTATCCAAACATGACAAATAAACATTCA
The DNA here is from genome assembly GCA_016648135.1 of Agrypnia vestita. Lineage (NCBI taxonomy): Eukaryota > Metazoa > Arthropoda > Insecta > Trichoptera > Phryganeidae > Agrypnia > Agrypnia vestita. Next base: position 85,979 of record JADDOH010011392.1, on the reverse strand, counting down.
CCTATTTGTAGTTTTATTATTTATAATAATAATTCAAAATACGCTTTTTAATTCTTTGGCTTAAGTGATGTGATTCTGATTTGATATTCTGAATCATTCAATATTTTAAACAAAAATATGTTCTGTTTTCTACGCGGAATACCGCCCTATGCATTGTAGATGACTGCGCCAAAGAGCTGATCTAAATTACTAACAGACAAACAATGCAGGAAATTATTTTTATCTTGATGATGCGCGGCTTAGGCGCAGAGTGAAAAAGTACATTTTTCATAACATAGTCTGAGAACTTTAGTGGTGTTATAAATAAAACGTGGGGGTTGCGTGGGTGGATTGCACATGGCGCTGGGTGTAGTGATAAAAGAACTACCCCACGTCTGAGAATATATTCATCCATCTCTAGAAGCGTGGAGAAATCTGCTAAAATGACCACATAAAACGTGTTGCAGCATTTGAATTCAAATTGTGAAACTTTTAATTGTAAATATAGCGCAATCTATTTTTTTATGATAGAAAGAGATATGCACATACATAGAAAGAAGTATGATAAAAATATTTCCATTTCATAAGAGAACAACACGATAATAAACTATTTTTGATGTTTATTGTGTTAACTATGTGCTTGGAAATAGGACTTATTAATTTCATAAAACTAAAAAAAACTTTGTATGAACCACATTAATTATTTTTAACGCGTATCGGTTTCAATATCAAAATCGATTGAAGTCAAAAATAATGAATGTGGTTTGTAAAAAGTTTAACAGTTTTTTTTAATATTAATTTTAACTAAATAAAAACTTTGTATAAACCACTTGAGTAACTTTACGTCTACCGATTTCTATATCACTGTATCTTCATCAATACAGACGCTTATGAACTATCCATTACCCATCTTCCGTGTATAGTTTTCTGGGATATTCTGCCGTGTATATGTGACCTCTCTGGCCAACGTTTCGGATCCCATTGCAGGGTCCATCATCAGGGCTAATGTGATGAGTGTTGAAGTGTAGGTTAAGTATTGCCTTGCAATACCGTACCGAAGACAGGGTGTCTCCAAGTTTGTGTTATGTTAAATACTGGATTGCGGTACCGTGTCGAAAGCAAGGTGTGTGTCCTGATGTAGTGTGTTAAGTATCTACTAACGGATGTCGGACTGTGCGGATCGTCGATTTGATTTATCCTGCAGCGCCGGATACCACGATGTTTTTAACTTAAGACCGTCATCCCTATTAATGTTTACCAGGTGCTTGTATATTTCAATTGCTTCTTTGACCAGACGCGTGTGGTGACTTTTGGGCTTTCCTAAGATTTTCGGCTAAAATGAAAAATGGTGGCCCGTATCTAGAAAGTGCTCAGCCAATGCCGATTTTTCCGGGTGACCGAGTTTGCATGCTCTTTTATGCTCATCAACCCTCTTTGAAATCGCGCGTGCTGTTTGTCCCACATACACTTTGTCGCAATTTTGACAGTTGAGCCTATAAACACCGTCGGTCTCAAGGGGATCCCGATCCTTCGCTGGTCTTAAGAGGTCCTTAACCTTGTTGTTTGTGCCGAACACTGTCTTAATCAGACAGACAGATAAGATTAAGACAGACAGATTAGATTAGAGAGATCAGAAAAATACAAACCAATGCTCTGCATAATTTCAGTATTATCGATCGTACCGCTCAACAATCGATAAAAATTTATAATCAAATACACATTCCTTCTAGTCTCTAAACTATTGTCGCCAAGCATACCCTGGAGAAACTCGGGTGGGTAGAGCCAAGGATGTGCCCGCACTTTCTCATGTAGAGATATTTCAAACACTTCTTTTGGACTTTCTCCGTCATAAAGAGTACTTACTCTCATGTGGACCCTATATCATCGAGGCACTCTCGAGTCTACTTCGCACCAAGGAGTTGAAAAGAGTTCTCAGTATGCGGGTATTCTCGAAAACCCTGGCAGTACGCAGAACAAATCCTAACATTCTCAAAGCATTACCACTGATCGTCTCTATGTGATGGTGAAATGTTAGGTTGGTTACAAAGCAACACCTAGATCTTTAACATTCGATGTTCTTGTCAGATTTTTTGAGTTTTTTGGGCCATAGTGAAGGATGTAACTGAACACTTGGAAACATTAAACAAAAGTTTATTTCGTCTTCCCCATTCACATATATTTGAAAATCTAATATGATGAAAATCGTCATATTATGAACTGTAACCACACTAACTCAGTTGCAAGCTTATATGAAAAGACCTATACCTCTTTATATATTATTAGTATTAGTATAGATTAGTATAGATTCCGACGGTCAACTGATTCTATAGTAATTTTACTTGAAAAATACTTTTTTCTGGAGAAATGGATTTAGTCGCAACTCTAAATGAATTTTGCAGTTAGGCATTGTTGACAATAAAAGTGTTTTCTGTATTTCATCATTGAGTTTTCACAACTTTTATATGCATGTATACATACATGTATTTGCCGCAGGATTAATAAAAAGGGGGTCAGGTGTTGTAACTGAAGTACCTCCTATTTTTGGAATGTGGATAGGATAAGCCGTTACCAACACTACAATTTCGAAAAATTAAATAAAAACGAGTTGTCGCCAACTATAATCTAAGCTGATACAATCGGCCCTCATTTATTAGTGATTAATTTGCTGATATCAGGTTTAAATTCCCTCCTATATCTATAGTAATCTATCTTCTATATAAATAAAAATGTAAATGTTCGTTTGTACAAAATCACTAATCTCTGAAAGTTCTTCACCGATTGCTTTGAAATTTTGGCACAACATTGCATTCGAAAACGAGGATGTTTTGGTATACCTATTTTGTTTTTATATACCTAGCTATAATTTTTTTAAATAAATAAAAATGTAAATCTTCGATTGTCCAAAATCTTAAATCTCTTAAACTTCTTCACTTTTGTTTTAAAATTTTGACAGAACGTTGCGTTCGAATTCGCACAAATTATTTGAAAAAAAAACGCCGGTACTTACCCTTTCAATATTGATAAATAAACATTTTCGGAGTCAGACAAAAATTATCTATCTATACCTATAAAACTCAATGTCTGTCTGTTCTCTATAAAAATCTACACCATTTGACCGATTTGACCCAAATTTTGCATACTTATTCTTTTGAACCCGGCTGGTAACATACGTGATATTACCCCCCTCCCCCTGATATATTTTATATACAAATCTGTACCATTTGACCGATCTGAACAAAATTTTGCATATGTATTCTTTACAAAACCCGGAGAGTAACATACCTAGATGACATTTCCCCCCTCCCCCTGGTATATTTTACAAACAAATCTGTACCGTTTGACCGATCTGACCCACATTTTGCATACTTATTCTTCGGGACCCGGCGAGTAACATTGGGCACATTTCCCTCCTGGACATTAGGCTGTCCCGATAAAAAAAATTTTGGCTTACCTTAACACAAGACATCTCGAAACTTGCGTAATTAAACGTAGATATCCAAAATAATTTTTAAAATAAAATAAAACTATATCTTTAAGGTTCTACCAATGTACAAAGTTTTGAAAAATTGTCATTTTTATGATGATATTTCGCTATCCTCTATTTTGGCTCCTGAACTAAATACAAAAAAATATTTACTTTTTGTTCTATTTAGGTGTAAAACATACATGACGTTTCGATTTGCATGCAACAACCCGTTACCGGCGACTTCGAATTTGCTAGGTTTCAACCTGCAAATACCCTCAAGTTTAAAGTTGTTTTGAGGACTTTCTTGACTTGACTCGCAAGTGTTTTCTTCGTAACCAAAATAACTTTTATGCCATAAAAGTACCATTGTGATTGTTACAGTGTTAAATAAGGATTTTGTGATTTTTAAATAAAAAGTGCTAAGAATGCTATGTTCGTACCATACAAGGAACTTGACAATCAGCAGCTATCAAATATAAGAGATGTCATTTAATTTATTTTATTTCTCATGAACGACCTGAAATTTAAGTATAATGGAAAAGATCCATCCAAATCAGATATATTTGTGATTGTTTCTGAAGAGATCAACAATATTTGGACAAAAACTTCGATTCCAATTATAACTAAGGAACGAGTTATTTAATTAATGATATCCAATTTCGAAAAGTATCTCAATTTGAAAAGATACGCCAAAAGCAAACGAAATTATAGTTTTGAAAATAAACTGAAATGTTTTTTAAAGTCATCTGAGAAGCTCTTTGACGTTTCTGCTTGTAAATGCACTTCATTTGAATCTTGTTCGTGTTTAAAACCTATGAAAGTTTACATCAATGAGAGAAGTTTTTGTTGAATCAAATAAATGATAGGAAAATGGTTATAAGCGGTTTTGATAAGAAAGAAACGGCTAGATTAATGAAACAACAGTAGAGATAAATTGAAGAGTCAATAAACATAAAAAAAAGTCATGTTCTACTCATGAAACCGATTCTGTCTCAGCAAATTGTGATAAAGATTCAGTGCGTGAATCTTCCCCATAAAAGTATCCGATAACAGAGGCATCCCCGACAAACACGCCCTCGACAGAGACACAATTGTCTTCAACATTGAATTGGAATACATTGCAGTTGTCAACAGTTGCTAAAGTCTGTGATAGATACGGTTTGTCGACGCGATCTGCTGCTGCTGTTGCTTCTGCGGTATCGACTGACGTCGGCTTGGTTACCGAAGATTTAACTCTGGTTATTGATAAAAATGAGATCTACAGAGATGTATCTAAAGCCCGGAAGCTTTAAAAGATATTGGAGGTATTGTTATAAAAAGCATTTACTTTGATGGACGAAAAGACCATCGTAAAGAAGTTTTAAAAGACCACATCTCAATTTTAGCACAACCTGGATCAATTAATTTGGGACACACAATACCGAAAGATATAGCACCGCAAAGGGAATTCTTACTTCGATCACAACTCTAGCAGAGGGTCGAGGTTGGAAGTGTAGCTGACCTTTTTTCTAGAGATGGCTTAATTAGAACCAGGATGCAATCTCGAGCAGAAATACCAAATTTTGGGCACAAAAATAAGTTAAAATTTTTAGTTTTTGTCATTGATTATAATCTATATTTTGTTAATTTTATTTTCTTGCGCTCTATTTCATTAATTTCAATAATAAAATATCTTTAAAACTTGATTTTTTTATTATTTTAGGCAAACGATTTAACTCTATAAAAACGTAAAATTTACAAAACTTCAAAGCTCTGTAGAACCTTCAAGGTGACAGACAATTCTAGTTTTTTTACCTTTTTCGCAATCTGTGTAAAATTACGCAAATTTTTTTTTTCTCATACATGGACGGGACACCCTACTGGACATCCCATCCATTCCAGTGTAGATTAAGAGAAAACATTGTTTTTATTAGAGACTTTGCAATACAACAGAACCTTAGTTTAATGATAAGGTTAAACTTATTTTTAACCTTATCCTTAATCCCTGTAATGCCGTTTTAAAAATATTTTCACCCTTATCCTTAACCCGTGCAGCGCCTGGTACGAACAGCTAGTACTAATCGCTGTATCTTCGTCAATACACATATTAACTATCCATTACCCATTTTGGCAAACAGGTTAATTTTTGAACGGAGGCGTGGCCACAGTTATGGTGGAGGTAATTGACAAGTAGACACCGAAATGGGGAATATATCAATGGGTTATTCGTAAAATTTAATGAGACAGGTCACACTTTTAAAAAAGAAAACGGTATTGCATCAAATGTGGCGTATACATGCAAAACATAAAGGTAAAGTTTGTAAGTTTGGATAAAGGAGGTAATATCCGAAACTACTCATCCGATTTCAAAAATTCTTTCACCAATATTTAGAATGGACTTTCAGGGTGCACATAGGCTATATATTATCCCGTTAAATAAAGGGAATTTTCGTGGTGACCTATTTACAACTTAAGTCGACGAAGAAAAGGTCGAACGATGCGTTTTTTACGAACGCTGCCTTAAAGGTAAGAATATTTAAGTATTATTGAGGAGGCCAAGACCCACCAAGGGTTGTAGTGCCAAGAATGATGATAATGATGATATTTAAGTACTTTCTATAGAGAATGTAAAACTTAAACAGTTCTATAAAAAATTCAACGACGAAATATACCTATACGTTAAGGTTAATACACAAATTGATAAAATATGACTAAAAGTAACTAAAAAACTATGCGTGCAAAGCCGCGCGGGTCAGCTAGTCGTAAATAATTTGAGAAAAAATTATGTTACCTTTCAGTACCACTCAAAATACATCTAGGTAACGTATCTTTTTCTAAAAAAAACTTTAGTATTAAAGCTAGACAAATTTTAGAAATTTTTAAAACTTTTGGAATTTGCATTCACACAGGTTCCTATTTAGTTACTATATTTTTTTTTATGTCTATACATCCAATTTTAATTTTAAGTATTCATTAGGCCGTATTCTGAAAATAGCAACATTGTTATTTTGGTGATTCTAACCTCGACACAAAAAAAAGACATGACGTAAATTTACGACAGTCCGCCTTATACTAGCTCAACACTCACAAATAGAGAGGATGTATTTATTTATGCAAGTATAATTACTTAATTAATTTACAGTTACGACATTTGCAATTTCGATATAGGTAATTAGTATAATACTTATGTTGATTGAGGGGAATGTGGACTAAGGAATGTGGAGTAAGGGATTCATAAATAATTGTCATTAAAAACCCAAGACAGGAAGCAGAAATTGTATTCTGCGTTTTTATGTCTACATAAAAAATGATAAATACCTTGCAAAAATTGAAAATAGAATTTTTCACAAGGTTTTTATCACTTTATTCGAGTTGTATTGAAGCGAATGAATTTTTCATTATAAGTTTAAGTTACTGAAATGTTCAACTTTTTGTTGAAAACAAGTCAGAAATATTGAAAAAAATGCAAAATTTGATATTGCATATCTCCATAAATGTTGACATTAGGTTATGTTTGCTTAAACATTTTCGACTCATTACGAAGGCAGGAATCCACGTGTAAAGCTTTTGCTAGCAGTTTTTAGGCACTCTGTATATAAATCTACTTAGAAAAAATTTGCGCGAGGTTGCCAGAGGTTCTAAGGCCGGCACTGACAAGTGCACCTTTGGCTTCTTGATTCATATATTCATATTCTTGACTTTCCTTTTTAAAATTTTCTCCATCTAAGTGGTCCTATCTTAATGTAATACCAAAAATCCGCACGTCTTTGCGTGTATTGATTTATTAATTAGGATAAATTACAGAAGTCTCACAGAGACGAAGCTATTTATGTATGAGAAACGTGGATGGAAGTCTCTTACACGATGACTCAGGGCTTACAACCTGTACAAGCTGGATTAAGTGATCGCTCTACACAATGCAACGTTCACCAATTCCAACGTAAGAACATTCACACATTATTAAATTTTTTAAAGTTCTATACCTATATATGTATGTTCGAAATGAAGGAATCTCTAGTATATTCCGATGGTCTATGCTAGAGACATCTGTTGTTTTTTCTTAGTAACTGTTTAGTATACATAGATTTCGCAACTGGTAATGATACCCTTATATTTTATTTTTGTAAAGTGGAGTTATTCTTTTTAACGTGTATATGACATTCTTTACGAAAGATTCCTTGACTTACAACATATATATATAGAACTTTCAAGAATTTGATAATGTGTGGATGTTCTTACAATGGAATTAGCTAACGCTGCATTGTGCACAGTGATCACTTAAGTCAGCTTACACAGGTTGTAAGCCCTGAGCCATCGTATAAGAGACTTCCACCCACGTTTCTCATATATTGATTAAGATAAGATTTCTATAATTTATCCTAATAAAAATTCCAGGTTGTGTTGCGTGACATTTTATTCAACCCTTTCAAGTAGTAAAAAAATCTAACCAGAAATATATTTTACTCCGCTTCATAATTTGTCTGCAGGTAAGAGCAATAAAAAATATACATTAGGAATGAAAAGACCCTTAGGGCCCACAATTGTATGGCCACCCATGACGCAACGCTTGGGTGGCCTGTGCGAGGGCTCTAATAACTATTGGAACTGGTCACCGATCTCAATAGGAGCTCTGGCGGGAGATGTTTGTATATGGTGTGTTAACTATATTATTTTTAAAATTAGTAAAATAGCGTGTCTCGTGTATTTCAACTGAATATAAACAATGCAATTCTTATTGGAGCACGTGTTATAAATTCTATTGGGGTTTCCAGAAACCCTCACTCCAATCGTTACATACAGATAAATATTCGGCCGCATTCTGAAAATACCAGAATTAAGATTGTTATCCCAACACATGATGTACGAGAATAAAAAAATAAAATAAAAGAGACGTAGGTGTACGTTCTACTTGAGAGAGAGAGAGGGAATAAGAAACGAGACGGTTATCCGTCAAACGTCAACATATAAATACGAGTCCAACTATGGGAGAAGAACTTACTAAGTGCATATGAAATAATCTTTTTTTCTATAATCTTTAAACACGGCATTATTACTTATTTAATGTAATTTTAGTCGAAACATGAGAAATGTGAGGTTACGTTTGCGATAGGTTCTTCGGTAATCCATTTGAAGCTCTGTAAGACCAGACCGTGTGGATAAGAAGGCACCGGAGAAATCAATCCCTTTTCTAAAGGCATTATAGACATCGGACACCACAAATAAAAGTATTTACTTTGAGAGAGATATATGTAAATATACAAATTTCCTTATTTGAGTACGACGAACACCAAAGTGTACCTACGAATCGTTTATTTTTTTTATTCTCGTCTATTAAGTGTTGGGATAACTATCTTAAGATCCCAATATTGCTGTTTTCGGATATAGGTATGATATTATTAATAAAAATATAATAAAATTTAACAATTGAATAAAAATTAAAATAAATTGACTATCTCAATTGAACTACAGTACTAATTCTAAAAAAAATTGCAATACTTTCGGATCATTAAGCTCATTTTTCGAAAACTTATATAAAACAAATTTTATACTGTACTAACTGTTCATACCCGGGTTACACGGGTTAAGGATTAAGTTGAAAATAGATTTGTGGGGGGAACAAAGGTTTCATTGTTTTTCAAAGCCTCTGCCACAGAACAGGTTTTACCTAGTGTGGCAGTTATTAGTAACTTATATTAACAAATGTAAAATAAACAAATATTTTTTTTTTTATTCAAAGCTGAGATGGATAGGATGTCCAGGGAAGAAATGTGGCCTATTTTTTTTCCGCCAGGTTCTCAGGAATATGCATCCAAAATTTGGGTTCAATTTTTATGGAAATTATATCAGCGGTGCGGAGGGGGGGGTGGTGAAGGGAGAGGGAGGAAATGTTAACTTTGTTACCCACCGGTTCCCAAAGAATACCTGTACAAAATTTGGGTCGGATTGGTCAAACGGTGTAGATTTATGCAGAAAATATATTTAAGAGGAAGGTGGTGGGATAAATTCCTTACTTACCATCACGCCGTTTCTCCGTGGGGATAAGCAGAGAGGACAGAGCGCCACACTCTTTTGTCTGACATCAAGGTTCAGTCTGGGCATTTTTTATTTATTTATCTTCATCTTGCTACATAACATAGGAAATGGAGCCTCTCATCTCACTAGGAAGAACCTGTACCGAGTGTACTGAGAACAAAATAATAAAGATATAAATATAAAATGTGGATAATAAAATAGTATATTATGTAATACAAAAGCAATAGTGAAAGTAATATATATATATATATATATATATATATTTATACTCGTAAACACCAACACAACAAAACAATGTGCGTCGTACGCATGGCTTACACAATGCACATCCTAATTAGATTGTACATATTTCTTAAATGGAAAAATCTATGAGTCGGATCGGTCGAACGGTGAAGGTTTGTACACAAAATATATCAGGGGAGGGAGATAAGTTGCCTATGGAACTCGCCAGGTCCTAAAAAATAAATATGCTAAATTTGGGTCAGGTCGGTTAAACGGTACAGATTTGCATGGAAAAAATATCAAGGTCAGGGGGCGGGGTGAAGGGGAAGGGGGAAGTGTTTCCTACGCAAAATTTGGGTCTGATCGGTTGACCGGTACAAATTTTTATGGAAAATATGTCTGGTGGAGGGGGAGGGGGACAAATGGTGGAATAAGTATGTAAAATTCGGTTCAGATCGGACAAACGGTGTAGATTTGTCTTGAGAACAGACAAACAGACATTGTTTAATATTTATAGATGTAAAAACGCTCGTACCTACTCGAATGCAAATTTTTGACAAAATTTCAACTCAATCGGCTGACTACGAGTTTTGCGATCACAAACATAAATAGTCAGGTAGTAGAATTATTTCTAACATTTTTCTTAATTGAAACTTTGATCAAAAGATAGTATTTTTATGTTTAGGCTTAGTTTTCTTTATTCTAATAAATTTTACGTGGCAACATTTATTATAAAAATTATTATTGTATTTAATGACTACCTTTTAAAAATGTGTAATTTGGTTGGAACTGTCATTTTAAAATATCATTCAGTGACATCTGGCGTTCTAAATCTAAACGAAAAATATTGAAACAATTCTTTTTACGGAGTGATAGATTTAGTTTGTATGTTCAAACACAGATGGTACAACTTGTGAAACCACTGTGAAACAAACATCTTTATAGTAAATAGTAAAATACAATTAAGGTTCTACCTACCAAAACCACACATAGATGGCTTGAATATAAAAATAGGTACATATTTTATTTGAATTAAAATATATTTGGTAAATATATTAAATAATTAATATATTAAAATATATTAAAATATATTCCTACTTCAAATTAGTTTTTAATTTAAGTTTTCATTGAAATGATCCCTAACTCACAAATTAGTCCGCTGATAAGCTGTAATAAGCTTTTATTTTAATTATTCATTAAATATTTAATCATATAATAGCGGCGAAAATCATTATGAATATATAGGGGGATTGTGCTAGTAGTCGGCCATTTTACAGAAAAGTTATCTTTGGAATATCATTGTAAGTTCATTTTAGAAAGGTGGTTTAGAAAAACACGTATATATTAAAGAACAGGGAGAATATTTTTATCATTTTTAAAATTAGCCTAACCATAAAAATTAAAATAATATTTTAATGAAAAATGGCTGTTTTGCTAGTAGTCGGCCATCTATGCGTCAGTTGTCGGCCGCCAGACGTCATTTAGAATTTTGCGTTATACAGGCATTTTTTTTTCAATTTATACTTAAATCCTTTTAAGCTTTTCGACAAATCGTCTCAATTTGTTCATAAGTACGTTTAAAATACACTAATAATCACAAACTAGTAACTAGAAAGAGAATTATTTTTCGATTGGGCATTTTGGTTATATGTTAAAGCCGCTTTCATCTCCATTAATAATCCGATTAAGGTCTTCTTATACATCTTCATCGTTGTTTTCTATTAGATGTGTTTTCAAGTCCTTAAACCAACTTCGTATATAATTTGCGTATTCTTAGTACCTACGCGCTAATAATGCTTTCCGCAATTCTGGCCGGCGTATGAATAATAAATACCATCTTTCTCCCGGTTTTTCATCTTAGATACATGTTTTTATTTTTTCTGTCTTCACAGTTTGCTGCACAGTAGCCGGAGTTCTTGTTTTTTAGAAGAGGGAAATGACATTTTTCTAATGCTATTACAAGATTATTACAAAGATTCAACAATTTTGTTTTCGTCAGATAACGATATAAAGTGATTTGGTTCCATTTGTGTTTTTTTGCAATACCCATCCCTTGGTGCGATCCTGCAGTTTTGCCCTAGGAACATCAATTTCCAAACAATTTCTGATAAGCCGCGCGTATTTTTTCCCGTCTCTCGCTGTTTAAAGGGCGTTTTGAAGACTGATACTGATGAAAAACGTATATTAGTTTTAGTCGCCATTGATACAAAATTAATAATTTCTATATTTAGTTAACATTAGGATGATAAAAGATAAATTTCATCTACCGAAACCGTCCTAAGACGCTGCACGGCCGACTAATGATACACCAATTTTAACACGTCAATCAGTTGTCGGCCCCACACTTCTAAGTTTAAAAAAATATTAGCTATCAGTATGGTAACTAGCGGCCGACCACTGGCTATTAGATAGTAGTGCTATTTTCACTAACATAACAATGAAGGGGACCCACCACACACCCTGAGCCGTTCTATGCGCAAAAGCGTCCATATCGGCCCAGCACTTTCGCCGCCTGGTTGGCATTATTTTATGCTAAAGCGACCTCCTCGCTCGGCCTTCATCAATACAACACGCAGAGATGAAAACCGGGCGAGTCGGTCGCACAAAACCTTCATTGTCCCGCGCATATTAATCTTTATTTCAAAAATAACATTACAATATAATACCAATAATAAAATTTAAATAAAATACATCACCCAAATAAGGCGCAGGACGTAAAAAACACAACCCCTCCGTGGAGGGAAAAAGACATAAAGAAAAAATAATAAAAACATAAAAGATTCGTGACCAAAGAAATCATCACCGACGGTTCAAACACTGGTTCAGGAAAAACTACGGAGCAGGGCCCCGTAGGATCTCCTGCCACTAACATAACACATAAAATCTTAGTAAATTTTGTGTCATTAACAGCGTAAGAGACAAAAATAAAACCAATATTCGGCGCCAGTACCACTGGGATTTGTAGAAAAAATTGTCCCAGTAACCGGCCGCACGAGTTTCAACATAAAAATATTGAAAATGTCCGTTTTATCATTTTAACTTGTAAATTTAGTTCATGTTTTTGCCGATAAATGCTACTTATACAGTGCAAACAAATTAATTCAACTTCTACTTAAAGTTTGAAAATTTTTTTAACGATGTTTCCGAAAAACCAGAATCAAAATTGATAGCTCATAACCACCGGCATATTTTTTGGGTCTACTTAAATGATAACTAAATTAAACGCAAGATGGTGCAGTTTTGTGTTTCTTTCGCGGAATAGTGGCCGACTTCATAGCATTCAAAAATATTATAGAATTATATTGCGAGAGTCAAGTTTATTCAAGTCGAAGTAATTGGTGGCCGACTACTGAAGGTGGCCGGAACACTGGCGAAATCACCCTACCATTTCAGTGGTAATTTCATTTGTGAATTTCATATGAATTTCATACAGGTCTGCACCACAAATGTAATATTATGATAGCAGTGAAGATGACATTAATTTTAATATGTAGCGTAAATTAAATACATCGAGGTGATTAGCTTTTAAATGAAATTTATAATTACGTGTATGAATATTAATGTTTTAATAAATATAAATAACTATTTTTTGTATATTTTGTGATAGTTTCCCAAACCGGTTGATTAAATAAAAAAACTGCGTGGTTAAACACAAAAATCAGTAGATATAATATGATTTAACATAATATGGAACGGATAAAAAATTCAGTTATAAATAATTTTATTTTAAGTTTCTCAAATATGCACCAAAAATGGTATAATAAAATTGCAGCGAACAGGACATTTACAGGAAAAAATTCAGGGTGATAATTTCGTTGGAGGTTCTCCAAATTCAGAATGAAAGGACGCGCCGAACATTTCTTTTACTTTCAGCCATTTTCAGCGAGGGGTATCGAGCGGCACGGGCCGGGGGCGTGTCGGGACAAATATTAATGCATCCTGGTAACCATGACAACGAGTCCCGAAATTCGGCGTTCATTGCCCCTTGCAGCGTCTCCCCCCCCCCTCCCCCCCTCCCCGCTACGCCGCGGTGCATGCGAGTGTGTGAGTACACTAGCGAAGGGAAAAACTTCATTTCAAAATGAAGACTACAACACACACACGTTCACCAGTTTGAAGACTACAAAGTCTACACTACAATTGTAGTAAAAACTACTTGAAGTGAAGTAATTGTAGTACTACGAAATGAAGTGAAGTAAATGAAGTGAAGTGAAGTAATTGAAGTGAAGTTAATGAAGTGAAGTAATTGTAATAATAATGAATTGAAGTAATGAAATGAAGTAATACTGAAGTAAATTTTTAAATGAAATGAAGTAAAAAAAAAAAAAAGGTCGCCAGCCAGATTTCTTCGTACGATTCCAAAATTTTTTCAAACCGTGGGGGGGGGGTTATTACAGATTCCAGAGATTTCTTCGTTTACCTACATCAACTTCCCAAAAATTTCTTCATAGCTCCCAAAATTTTTCAAACCATGGGGGGGGGTTGTTACAGATTCCAGAGATTTCTTCATATATCTACAACAACTTTCCAAAAATTTCACGTAAAAAATACACTATTTAAAATGTGTTTCTCATACTTTCGATAACTTTAAAGTGTATGTACTTTGTAGTGTTCGCTTTGAAATGAAGTGTACTATTTGAAGTTTATACATTCAATAACTTTGGTGTTTGTAGTTTGTAGTGTGCACTACACATCAAAATGTGCGAAGTGTGCACTTCAATGAAGTGTAGTACTACATTGTAGTAGTGAGTACAGAGCGGACCCATCACTAGAGTACACGCGGGAAGAGTGCCGCCGGTGGAGGTTTCGTAGGCACTGTTGAATTACGTCGACCTTTGCCTGGGCCAGGTGTTTGGCTAATTTTTAAGCCCTCGCAACAATTGTACTACGCGTGACGGTGAGGAGTGGGATCAACAGGGTTTATGATTTTAAGTACTTCTGGCGATACCTGCCTAAACCGATTGGTTATTCGTTACCATTCTCGGATGCGAGATGGAAGAGTTTTTACTGACCACTAGCAGTTAAGCAAGTTAAGCTGGAAAATAATTTGCTAACAGTCAATCTCAAAAAAACTAAGTATTTGACATTCAGCATAGATAAAAGAGGGCAGCCATCTAGCGATTTAAAATTGACTGCATGATTGAAATGCATGATTGCCAACAGCAAAACTGTGGTTGCACCCCCTTGGAAAATGCAGATAGTGTGAAATACTTGGGAATCATAATAGACAGGCACCTAAAATGGAAACTTCACATTGAACTATTATCGGGAAAACTTCTAAAACTAATTTATCTATTTAAATCCATGCGTAATATTTTTAATAAACAGCAACTCAAAACTATCTATTATGCTCTTGCCCAGTCATTTTTGAACTATGCGATTCCAAGTTGGGGAGGTACTTACAAAACCACATTAAAACCAGCTATAACGGCACAAAAAACCTTGCTCCGAGTCATTCATAAGAAACCATTTACATATCAATCAGACAGACTATTCAGAGAATTTAATGTACCGGACGTTAGACAGCTGTTCGTTAAGTCTACCCTCATCTTCTACATCAAAAAAACAAACGACCTAACAGCAACCAGTAACTCGCATTCACATAATACTAGACAAGCATTACGAAACCTTGTCGAAATACTAAAAACTAAGACAACACATGGACAGAAAAATTACTCATACCTAGGGCCTAAAATATTTAACATATTTAAAACAGACTTCCCGGAAATCAGAATATACTCAATTAATAAAATAAAAGCTTTAGCAAACAACTGGCTTACCTCCAAAGGTAGAACAGCAACTGAGAATTTACTTACTGTAATTGCATAATAATGTCTACAAATAAAAATATATACCTATATAAATAAATAAATAAATTAAGGAAAATAAAAAAATAATCTTAAACAACACTTTAACATTTTACATTAAACAATTATTCTACACATATTTACACTTGGACTTATGACTCACTCAACTTTCACTAACATTGCACTTGATACTTTGTAGATACATAATTACTACCTTAAAATAAATATTACTGACGAATTCAAAAAAATATTATAATTGTGTTCTATAACGCCACTCTGGGACAGGCGTAGCCTAGTAGAGTGGCATACTCCACAAAATTTAACAAAAAAAAGTGTAATTTACCTTATATTTTATTGTTAAATTAGTATTAAGTACCTTTATTTGTAAACAAGGATTTTTTGAAATAAATAAATAAATAAAAAATTTATACAAATAAATAGCTAGAATACGGCCGATAGTCATACATTTAACAACCGGTGGTATATACGCGTGAATTAACTGAAATTTTGGACTTCAAAAGAAGCAAAAACTTAACCTAGAAACATTTAACAACTCAACCTACGCATAAGGTAGCGCGTGTGTTTTAACCTCACAATTTAGGTAAAGATGTAACCAAAAAATTAATATTCACGATATTAATATTAATCCAGGTGCATAATATAAAGATGTATCTAAACACCGTTTCACCTATTATATATAATACGTCAATAGAACGAATACGAAACTGTTATCTTATCTATGGATATGTCAAAAGTCAATTTCGATACGACTTGCCAGGAGTAAAAATAGATTTGATTGATGAAAATGTGGTATTTCGTTATTTTTAATCAATAAATATCATCTTCGTATTAAATAACGCATATAATATTAGGTCCTTACATATGAAATTGGCGTTTAGTATGGGAGGAACATAAAGCCGATTTTTTTTAATTATAATATATTTATTTAATCAAAGTATGTACCATTGCTATCTATGCACTTTTGCCATCTCATAGGTAGTTCATCGATCCCTTTACTAAAAAAACCATTCGGACGGGAATCAATAAAATCTTTGAAGGCGGTTTGGACTGCCCCATCGGAGTTGAATTTTTTCCTTTGCAAGAAGTTATACAAATTTCGAAAAAAATGGTAATCTGTTGGGGCAAGGTCCGGAGAGTACGGTGGATGTCTTAGACATTCCAATTGAAGCTCCTCTAATTTGGTTACCGTCTGTTGTGCAGTGTGTGGTCTAGCGTTATCATGAGCAGCAGTGCCTAGATGATTAACTAGCCTCGGTGTTTGGCAGCTAGCTTTTCCATCATGGTTTGCAGTTGCTGACAATAGATATCTGCCGTAATCGTCTGGCCAGATTTAAGAAAGCTGTAGTGAACGACACCAGCACTAGTCCACCAAACGCTCACAAGTAACTTTTTTGGAGTCAATTTTCGCTTGGGGCATGGTTTGGCTGGTTCGGCAGGGTTCAGCCATTGCGATGAGCGCTTCCGATTATCGTACAGGATCCACTTTTCATCACAGGTAATGATTCGATTTAAAATCCCTTCATTATTGTACCGGTTGAGTAATGCAACGCAGCAGTCAACGCGCGTTTGTTGATTTGCTTCACTCAATTCGTGAGGTACCCACCTTTCAAACTTTTTCACCTTACCAATTTGCTTCAAGTGGATTAAAACAGTTTTATCACTAACACCGCAGCCTGCAGCTAACTCGGATGTGGTTTGCGATGGATCCGCTTCCACAATAGCCTTCAATTCTTCATTATCAACTTTGGTCTCCGGCCGTCCACGGGGCTTGTTCTGCAGGTCGAAATTTCCAGAACGAAAACGTTGGAACCAAAAACGCACTGTGTTTTCTTTTGCGGCACCGTCGCCATACACATCATTAATCCTTCGAGCCGTTTCTGCAGCACTGGTACCACGGTGGAACTCGTACTCGTAAATAACGCGATATTTCAAGTTTTTCATTTTGTAAACTGAGTGACGCAAAGAAAAAAACAATTGAGGAAAAAACAAATGAATTATAATTTTCAAAATACAAAAACATGAGTAAATAGCTGTATAAATTTGGATTTGGAATTCCTAACCAAAGAGAAGATATTTGAGATCAAATTTGCCAGTACGGCAAAACGCCAATTTCATATGTAAGGACCTAATATTTCTAAATATAAAATTATATCTAAATGTACTCGTATTTTTAAAGTGATCTGTCAAACTCAAATAAATCAATCTTTTTAATGTACTCTAAAATGATTTTTTTTACTGGCAACAGAAATCATCCACTAATAACAACATCATCATTTTTAGCGTAATTAATATATAGATTCTTACTTCAGTTACTAATGTGGATTCGGTAGAGTTATTAGCGGGCACGGTACGAAACCGTGTAATCCCTTATTACATCCATTTTTTCTCTTTTTGATTTTAAATATTTAAGCAATTTTGTGACTCTTTCTCTGTCCTCTATTAAATTGTCTAATTAATAAATCATGTTTAGAGTTATTGGAAATATAATAATTTATATTTATACATATATTTATAAAGTATTGAACATTTAATTTCTAAAACATTTAACCATTTTTACTTTATACATGTTTTACATGAAATTAATCAACTCTCGTGGATACGTACCAACATTGGATCCCGTTGTAGGGTCTATCATCAGGGCTGATGATGGACCTTGAAACGTCGGTCAGAAAGGTCGTAAAAACACGGCATAATACCCCATTTTTCTTCATTTTTAAAACATCGTAGGTTTAGTAATTCATTAAATAATTAAGTTGGTATCATTTTAATAACATATTTATATTTAAAATATGTAAAACCTGATATTAATTTTAATATGGTATCTTTTTAAACAAAAATGTGATAAAAAACGCCATAGAGGATGTGAGAAAAAATGGTGCAATTTGCTCACTTTACTAGACGATCGCCTTAACGAAATTGTCTATAGTGAAGGAAAAGCATTCATGCTCTAACATTCATTCTTAACATTATATTTGACACACCCGATTGTATATATACCTTTGTATTATTTCGTTATAATTATCGTTTCTTTAAAAAATATTCTTTCGATATATAAATATATTTAAATAGATAAGAGTCTTATATTTATATGTTCATGCTTTTTTACACATATATTCTTTATATTACATTGTTTACTTTTTATTTACCTTTACATGCCTCTTTAACTCTTTGATTTACTTTAATTTTTTTTCTTACATACATTATAATCAATAGATATTACGAATCATGACATGTACTCCTGTCCCCAAACACAAGTTTAATTTTTCTGGGGACAGTTAAACAAGTATAAAAAAGTAATCACTGTAACATGTATCTACTTTATTTTCAGTAAAGATTTAAAAAAAATTCTTATATATTATCAGCAATTAAAATAATAAAGCGTGTTTTAATTTCCTTTATATAACGTCACCAAAATATACAAAAACATATAGACTGATCAGTGAATTGAAACAAATATTTTATTCACAAATTATTCTACGTATCATAAATGAGCAATGGTTTCAATTTTTATTTAATTTAAACAAAATTTTAAAAAAATGGCGGATTAATAAATGCAATTTTTAAAAAATCCCCTAAGTGGAAAGGCGGGAATCGTGTTCACAAAGTGGAAAAAGTATCAAACCATGAAATTGGTAATACATTGCTCGTGGATTCTGCGCAAGCCCTGTGACTCGAACCTTGTCAGCGTGTCGAGAACCTCGCTAATAAAAGTTTTGGCGACGTCTGGCGATATCGCTAGAACATAGACGAATTCACTAAGGGCAAGTAAAAATGTATATATACTACAGAAATTTGGTATATAAATCTCACAGCCTAGCCCATTCGGAAAATATTCTGATTATTATTATTATTACACACAAGATTAAGAAAAATTTTGAGTGCTGAATTTTTTTCCACGTAATAATTAAGTTTCTTTTTCTTTTATTAAAATTTTTTATTCTTTCTTTCTATATAATTAATATGCCTTAGTATATCATAAATATTTATCATTACTGACATATTTCTGTTTGTTTAAATTTTTTTATTCTTTCTTTCTATATAATTAATATGCCTTAGTATATCATAAATATTTATCATTACTGACATATTTCTGTTTGCTTAAATTTTTTATTCTTTCTTTCTATATAATTAATATGCCTTAGTATATCATAAATATTTATCATTACTGACATATTTCAGTTTGTTTAAATTTTTTTATTCTTTCTTTCTATATAATTAATATGCCTTAGTATATCATAAATATTTATCATTACTGACATATTTCTGTTTGTTTAAATTTTTTTATTCTTTCTTTCTATATAATTAATATGCCTTAGTATATCATAAATGTTTATCATTACTGACATATTTCTGTTTGCTTAAATTTTTTATTCTTTCTTTCTATCTAATTAATATATTTCTAAATGTGGAGACCTGTAATTGGCCATCTATATTGTATCAATGTTTTCTGTGCTTTTTTTTTTGTGCTGTTGGTCTTCCATAAACATTAAATAAATAAATAAATAAAAAATTATCCAAACGCCGAAAAAAATCACTTCAATTAGTCCACAGTTAACCACAGACATTATTAACCACAGACCACCAAAATGTATAGACATGAAATAAGATAAATGTCTTGGTACACGGTTTGGTTCAATGGCTGGTTTCATTACATTTGACTTGCTTAAAAAGTAAATTTTGCAACAATTATGAAAAGGTCAAACTAAATACCATTATGAAGTAGAATACCTTAGTATATAAGTCGCGCTTTATTATAAAAATACATTTTTGATTGAAGAGGCTCAGTTTGAAGCGTATAATGTAAAAAAATGTTTAATGGAGGATTTAATTATGTAAGAGTAAATACTTTAACTGCATCATAAATTACTATTAAATATACGCTAGGAGGGATATACTTTCGCTGTCCCAATCCCCTCGCCTAAAGAAGGGGTTTAGTGCATCTTTGTACAATTTTATACTCTGTGCTTAACACTATTCTCAACTGGGTATGTTAAAATTTACGATATGTCAAATGTAACACATATTATAATACTTAATAGCAATTAAATGATTGTTAAGGTACCGCAAATGGAGTTTAAGATATGGTATGATTATACGAAAATTGTAAGTGAAAAATGTAAACCAGGTATTTACGTGATAATAAGATTACCTCGTTTACGAGACTTGTGTCTGTAGACGAAAATAAAATAATTAAGGATAAATTATAGAAGTCTCACAGAGACGAAGCTAATTTATATATGAGGAAAGTGGATGGAAGTCTTTTATACGATAGCTCAGGGCTTAAAACTTGTGTGAGCTGGCTTAAGTGATCATTCTACACAATGCAACGTTCACCAAATCCTTCGTAAAAACATCCACACATTCTCAAATTTTGAAAGTTCTATATACATGTTAGGATCAAGAATTTTTCATATTTATATTTCTATGGTCTCTGCTAGAGATATCAGTTGATTATTTCTCATTGACAAGTTAGTTTTCCATAAGAACCCATGTATTAATTCACTCTCTATAGCGAAAAAATTGCTAAACTCACGTTGAAAAAGAGACAATTAGAAAGTCCGTTCCGAAAGAACTGCCCCGCAAAACTAGACCGTGAATCGCCACAAGTTCCGCCACCAAGTGAGTGGATCCAGCGGTTCAATACATCAGTCACCCTTACCCCCGAAGAGCTGGAGGACTTCGCAGTGGACGAGGGTCTGGCCACAGCAGCTGAGATGGCTGATGACGAAATCTTGAACTTGAATTATTAAGGGAGAACAGAATCAACAAGTCGAGTTGAGGAGAAAAAAAACCGCGGAACCCGATCCCCCGCATCAACCAAGCGCCAAATTAATTGATTTTTTTAATTCACAAAGATGACCCTAGGTCAATCGAAGAAGTTCCAAGATTAAAAGGTTAGATACGAAGTATTTTGAAATATCAGAAGAGCGTAAACGAAGTTGACTAACTTGTTAAAGTTTCAATTGATATAAGTTTAATTAGCTTTAACTAGTGTAATACAATAGTGTTAATAGAAAAATAAATTATTTATGCCTTACTTACACGGATTATAATTCAATTTGTTCCTCAATCTTTATAACAAAAACTCCACATAACGAAATAAATTGCTCGGTCCCTTGGATTTCGTTAGGGAGAGTGACGACTGTCCATATTATTATTTAATAGGAAATTTGTGTTCTTAGAGTTGGGTTTCTTTGATGGATATTTAACTTTTCTAATTAATAGCAAAAAAAATTATTCCATAGGGTCCAAGAAAAACTTGTAAAATTAAATTAATAGTCAGAATACAAATAATAAAATTGGAATTATAGACATTGACAAAAACAAAAAATAATATATGTGAGTTAAAAAAATAATTAAGATCTAAATATGTGAAAACAAATTTTAAAGGTAATTTGCAAAAAGGATTCGGTTATTTATAATATTTAATTTTACCACTAGCCCCATAACATGTTGATAATTCAATAAATAATGGTTTTTTACAAAGTGCTTTCTCTTTTTTAATATAAATAATATTACCACAAAGTTATTTTGCTGTTATTGAAGAAATAATGATAAATTGATTCGATCTTAGGGCAAGCAAAAAGCTTAGATTTTTGCGTTTTCCATCAATCAAACAATTCGTTTTTGCAAAAATCTATGCATTTTTCTTAAATATTACCATTACTTCTTATCAAACAACCGGTCCTTATTGGCACGTACATAGATTATTTATTAAAATAATAAATAAATAAATAAATAAATATAGCTTTATTCCAGAATGTGGGGAGGTTCGTGCAATCCCACACATTCCATATAAAAGAAAATACACACATTAAAAATATTATATAAAACAAAAGAGAAATAGTAAAATCATATAAAATAGAAGAGAAGTATTAAAAGTAATCAAAAGAAATATCTGGTAAAATATCGGCTTTAGCGAGCGATGGCAAGTCAATTATGCGGGGCCAGTATCTTTCTCCAGTGTGCATCGATGCTGGATGCTGGAGTAAGACGGGCTTCCAGGATAAGGATATTTCCGGAGCTGTATATCCTTTCCCTCATCCCTGCCACCCTGGATCTTAAGAGGGCTGCAAAGTTGGGAACACGCCCCTCAGTGAACATACCGGAAGCGCTGCAATATCTGGGAAGGCCAAACATCATACGAAAGGCGTTGTTATATTGTATGCGAAGTCTTTCTATGCTGCTCTTTTTATAATTTGTCCAGAGTTCACATGTATATAACGTTGCACAGAAGGCAAGGAAGAGCGTTCTTTTTACAGCGGTGCTACAAAGACGAAACCTTCTACACAGCATATTCGCTTTCACACTGAGAGCTCGTCTTTGCCTGTCAATATCGTCGTCGTCCATTAGATTATTTGTAATTATGTGTCCTAGATATTTTGTTCTTTCGGTCACCTTCAGGACCACACCGTTCAGAGTAACTGGAGGAATACTTGTTGGGCCCTGACCATACTTTAGAGTATGTACGTATATTCTTTATAGTATATTTTTCTAATTGTTCAATATTTATTAAGTCTAGTTAAATCGTAGCAAGTATACGCACTGGGTAATTTATTAATAAGGTTTTCTTTATATTTTCTGTGTATGGAGAGAAGTTTGAACCAACCGATGTGGATTGGCCCACACCTATAGGCTTGGCTGTCTCGAGGGCCTCGACTTGCACCCTTATACATGATTTCAACTAAACTGTTAATAAAATATAAAAACGAGCGGTCGAAATAAAATTTCAGTACTTTTGGTAGTGTCCTTAGGTTTTCACGGCCGTTCAGAATCTTCTGTGTATAGTTTTCTGGGATATTCTGCCGTGTGTATGTGACCTCTCTGGCCAACGTTTCGGATCCCATTGCAGGGTCCATCATCAGGGCTGATGTGATGAGTGAGTGTTGAAGTGTAGGTTAAGTATTGTAAACATTAATAGGGATGACGGTCTTAAGTTAAGAACATCGTGGTATCCAGCGCTGCAGGATAAATCAAATAGACGATCCGCACAGTCCGACATCCGTTAGTAGATATATAAAACACTACATGAAGACACACACTTTGCTTTCGACACGGTACTGCAATCCAGTATTTAACATAACACAAATTTGGAGACACCCTGACTTCGGTACGGTATTGCAAGGTAATACTTAAGTATTACACATGCAGTATTAATGGGCTTATAGTAAACAGCAGGGAATAAAGAATAACATTATTCCTACGTATCCACATTCCGAAGAAATTCGTGTACGTACACAGGAAGGCCAAAAATAGCATTCTTTGGTTCAAATTATTTGAAGTCGGCATCTGCGGGACGTGCGCTGTATAAAGCAGTCGGTAAATATTTATAGACAGGGAGCGGGTGTCGCGAACTACCGTAGCTGTCTGGCTCCGGAGCCAACAGTCAGGATGCCAGTCCGGCAGCGGAACAGTAACTAAACAAACAAACAATAAAAGCTCGATGCGCCGAGATAACTTTGCTTTCGTCGTGCGTACTTTGATAAGATTTATTTCGGATTGGAAAACGTGATAAAGTGGGGTGATTTGTCTGAATCATAATGTTGATGCATAGTGCTGCGTGAAATTTGGAGAACGAGGTAAGATTACTAATAATTAGTGATGGGTCCGCTCTGTACTCACTTATACAATGTAGTACTACACTACATTGAAGTGCACACTTCGCACATTTTGATGTGTAGTGCACACTACAAACTACAAACACCAAAGTTATTGAAAGTATAAACTTCAAACAGTACACTTCATTTCAAAGCGAACACTACAAAGTACATACATTTCAAAGTTATCGAAAGTATGAGAAACACATTTTAAATAGTGTATTTTTTACGTGAAATTTTTGGAAAGTTGATGTAGATATATGAAGAATTTTCTGGAATCTGTAACAACCCCCCCCCCCCATGGTTTGAAAAATTTTGGGAGTTATGAAGAAATTTTTGGGAAGTTGATGTAGCTAAACGGAGAAATCTTTGGAAACTGTAACAACCCCCCCCCCCATGGGTTGAAAATTTTTTGGAATCGAACGACGAAATCTGTCTGGCGACCTTTTTTTTTTTTTAGCTCGCCAAATTTTTATTTGGGAAAAAAATACTTCATTTCATTTAAAAATTTACTTCACTATTACTTCATTTCATTACTTCACTTCATTATTATTACAATTACTTCATTTCATTACTTCACTTCATTAATACTACAATTACTTCATTTCATTACTTCACTTCATTAATACTACAATTACTTCATTACTTCACTTCATTTACTTCACTTCATTTCGTAGTACTACAATTGCTTCACTTCAAGTAGTTTTTACTACAATTGTAGTGTACACTTTGTAGTCTTCAAACTGGTGAACGTGTGTGTGTTGTAGTCTTCATTTTGAAATGAAGTTTTTCCCTTCGCTACTACACACTACATGTTCCCGTCAGAATGCGCTAAGGAATCAAAGAAACGTCAGTTTTTCTTCTTCTTTTTCATTTTTTGGCATATCACTCCTCTCTTTATATCGATAAAAAATATTAAGAGCCGTTTGTTTTAATAGCAATGGTTATAATATATATTCGTTCAATTCCCGGTGGTCAATTATTAATCCGAGTGATTTACTAAAGCTTGTTTTTAGTGTTTTAACCATTTTTGCGTCCAAGTTGCCTATCTAGCACTATCTTGTCTACGATACGATTGTGCGACTTGGTACAGTTGCCGGCAAACTTCTTGAAATTTTTCGGCGTAATGGGGGGAAGTTTGCGCATGTACCTTTCCACCAACGAGACCCAAATTTCGTCTTCTGCGCATTCCCCCACTACGCCAAAGAATTTCAAGAAGTTTGCCGGCAACTGTATACGTATTTGGTAGGTATATTTATTATTCCCACTTTTGCCATGTGCATGCTTAATGCTTATAAGCGAAGAGAAAAACTACATTTCAAAATGAAGACTACAACATACACACGTTCACCAGTTTGAAGACTACAAAGTATACACTACATTTGTAGTATAAATAAACCATATGAAGTGAACTAATTGTAGTACTACGAAATTGTAGTAGGGTCCGTTCACTTTATGAAAGCCACTTAATGCAAGTGGCTTTCATAAAGTGAAAAATAACTTAATTTTATTATATATATCGGCAGCCAGTAGCGCCTTGATAACATTAGTGATGGTCATTAAATAGAGAATTTAACTTTTTTTGCTTTTTATACCTCATTATTATTTGAGCCATCTGATAGCGTTAGTGACAGACATTGTTGCATAGAGAATTATATATTTTGATTAATGATTAATACTATGATATACGCCTTATAATACTGAATACATTTACTAGTTTTAATTATCATTAAACTGAAATATTTTAAACAATCATGAAATTTAGTATTTTATTAAAAAAGTATAGAGTCAATGTTTTCATTTTATAAAATAACAATTTTGAAATCATACTAATTTTGAAAACGAAAAGATTAGTTATTGGATTCTAATTACGGTTACGAATAGATTTCAAAATAATTATTATTTGGGGATTTAAAAAAATAAATATAGTTTTTTCATAATATATGTATGCTTATTTCAGGTTAAGAAAATAAAATTATATTTATATTTTTTGCGTCTATCATTTACTCAAAAAAATAATGTTACGAGTTTTTGTAAACGCACTGTAACTCACACTAATGAAGTGAACTAATTGTAGTACTACAAAATTGTAATGATCTACAAGAAGTGCTTCTTGAAAATAGAAAATTTTCAAAACCATGGGGGGATTGTTTCAGTTTCCAGAAATTTCTTCAATCCCAACATTTTACATTCAGTGCCAGAAATTTTCTATATTATGTACTATTTGAATTATGTACTTTCAATGACTTTGAAGTGTGTGTACTTTGCAGTGTGCACTTTAAAATCATAATATGTAGGTACTATATGAAGCTTAGAGTATATACAATCCATAGAGACCATATTATTTCGAAACCTGTAAGAATTTTGTTAAAAGAGGCGTGGTCATTCGGTGAGACTGGACAATTCGTTTTTAACACGTGTTTGTAATTTGTTGCTAAAACAGGGCTACCACAAATGAACGATTCTCTGTGAATTCTCTTACAATAAAGTAGCAATAAATGATAATGCCTTTTATATGTGGGTAAATTTTTTTAATTTATTTTATTACAATTTTAAATATCACCACAACAATAATTATATAAGGAACTGCAATAATAATAATAATTATTATTATAATCGAGGATTATTTATATCATATCAAACATAAACATTTAGTTATCTGCATTTGTACAAATATTTAGAAAATTACGTTATTTACATAATATACATTGTTTGTATATACATATAAAATACATTGTTTGAAAAAACAATATGATGAAGTACATTAATGGAATTAATAATAAATATAAAATTTTAATATAGTACGCTATTGATTTTGGAAGATAATTAATCTGTTGAAATGTTGTCTCACTCTGACGGTAGGTTGTACCGCTGATTTGATCAGAAAGTGTAGCCTGACATCTAAATATTTAGAAGCAACTGCCTTAATTAGGTGAACAGTATGGTTCTCCAGCGGTGACTGGTCTAGCATGTGAGAAAGTAATATATTAAAACAATCTACAGTTAGGAATATTTTTAAGACCCTGTTGACTAAATATTCGAATGAAAAGTGAGGATTCATTCTTTTTCCTCCACTTACTTACATGGCCAACGACTTCATTACATGAAGGGATCACTTCTAGAAACTCTCCCATGTTTACTGTCGAATTTGTAGACTGAAAGTAATAATATCGATTAAATTTAAAGCTTTCAAAAAATCAATACAACATTTTAGGTAAAACGTACTATTTATACATACATGGCCTACGACTTCATTACATGAAGGGATCACTTCTAGCAACTCTCCCATGTTTACTGTCGAATTAGTAGACTGAAAGTAATAATATCGATTAAATTTAAAGCTTTCAAAAAATCAATACAACGATTTTAGATAAAACGTACTATTTATACATACATGGCCAACGACTTCATTACATGAAGGGATCACTTCTAGCAACTCTCCCATGTTTTCTGTCGAATTTGTAGACTGAAAGTAATAATATCGATTAAATTTAAAGCTTTCAAAAAATCAATACAACGATTTTAGATAAAACGTACTATTTATACATACATGGCCAACGACTTCATTACATGAAGGGATCACTTCTAGCAACTCTCCCATGTTTACTGTCGAATTTGTAGACTGAAAGTAATAATATCGATTAAATTTAAAGCTTTCAAAAAATCAATACAACGATTTTAGGTAAAACGTACTATTTATACATACATGGCTAACGACTTCATTACATGAAGGGATCACTTCTAGCAACTCTCCCATGTTTACTGTCGAATTAGTAGACTGAAAGTAATAATATCGATTAAATTTAAAGCTTTCAAAAACTCAATACAACGATTTTAGGTAAATCATACTATCTATACATACATGGCCAACGACTTCATTACATGAAGGGATCACTTCTAGCAACTCTCCCATGTTTTCTGTCGAATTTGTAGACTGAAAGTAATAATATCGATTAAATTTAAAGCTTTCAAAAAATCAATACAACGATTTTAGATAAAACGTACTATTTATACATACATGGCCAACGACTTCATTACATGAAGGGATCACTTCTAGCAACTCTCCCATGTTTACTGTCGAATTTGTAGACTGAAAGTAATAATATCGATTAAATTTAAAGCTTTCAAAAAATTAATACAACATTTTAGGTAAAACGTACTATTTATACATACATGGCTAACGACTTCATTACATGAAGGGATCACTTCTAGCAACTCTCCCATGTTTACTGTCGAATTAGTAGACTGAAAGTAATAATATCGATTAAATTTAAAGCTTTCAAAAACTCAATACAACGATTTTAGGTAAATCATACTATCTATACATACATGGCCAACGACTTCATTACATGAAGGGATCACTTCTAGCAACTCTCCCAGGTTTTCTGTCGAATTTGTAGACTGAAAGTAATAATATCGATTAAATTTAAAGTTTTCAAAAAATTAATACAACGATTTTAGGTAAAACGTACTATCAAAACATACATGGCCACCGACTGCATTACATGAAGGGATCACTTTAAGCAACTCTCCCATGTTTACTGTCGAATTTGTAGACTGAATGTAATAATGTCGATTAAAATTAAAGTTTATGAAAAATTAATATACCTAACGATTTTAGGTAAAACATAATATCGATGGCTCCTACGTATGCTATTATAACCCATAAATCGAAAATTTTTAGTTTTTTTATGTTTTTCTTATTTCTTATATCTTTATAACAAAGAAATAAAAACATTTTGCAATTAATTACGTTTTTTTTCAGATGTATTTTATAAGGCAATGTATATTTATACCGGATGAAAATATACTACTTCATATACTAGGAGTTTCAGAATGCACACCGTATAAATTGGCGATTTAAGAAATTTTTTATGTAACGAAAAACGAATAAAGAATGAACACAATAGGTACTTACTCTATCAAAAGCCAGTTCTGCTCTTGAATAATTCGTAGGAACGGCAAATTTTTTTATTCGAACTAATTTGTTTTCTTTCCTTCTGTCAAAATGTACATTCAAGAAGTGATCTGAGCAAACACAACTGTGATTTCCGGGATTCCAATTAATCCTTCCCACAGCATGGATCCATTCACTTTTTTTTACTTCATTTTTTGGGAACCTACAAAAAATGATATCCCAATCCGAATACTTTAAATAATAAATAATAAATAATTTGTATTCTAAAATTTTAAGCACAGCCCTGTCGGTCCAATATGCTTTGTCATAAAAATACCACATTGAGCTTAGTTAGATCCATACAATGTAGTGCCTTCTCATTCTTACTCCTAAAAATTCAGAATTTTTAAAGGAGAAAAAAAGAGACGGATATATTTTAAAATGTCGGCTATCTAAGTAAATAATTTTACAGTTCGTATTGGTTAAACATTCATATACATATTTTGATTTAAGTCATCAAAAACATCTTCAAAATAGCATTCTCCGAATTATTTGTGTAATAAAATCAATCAAAAATAAACGTTATAGGATTTTTTAAACAAAAGTAAATGTTTGCAGTTGGTTTGTTGTTAAAATTATGAAATAAAACGTATACATGTAAAATTTTCATATTTTGGATAAAATACCTGTGATAACTGATATGTTTCTTCCCGTTTCCAGTCCTATTGGAACACCCCTTCATTGCACAAGAAGGCATATCAATTTTTTGTAATATTTGCACGTAAACACACAATAATTTATCGAAAATACGGATAACAAATCTGTCAGCTCTGCCGTTCTCTGCCCGAGTTTTGAAACTCGGGCAAAGAGAACCCTTACAAAGCAATTAAAGACGTACTCGACCGGGTGATCTTTTTTGTCCCTTTTTGTCTTATGTGTCACTATATTGTTAAAACTGAGTAAGCTTTATGTTACCACGCGTACGGGTTTGGTAAAATGTTTAGTTATCCCTCTATGGATTGTATATACTCTAAGGAAATAACTTTTGACAGAAGTATCCGATCTTGATGAATCTTTTTGCATCATGATTGCAAAGTAAATACCTATTCAGAGAGTATACACATGCCTATATAGGCTCATGTTTTGACTTGGAAGAAAAATTGACCTTTTGAACTTTTCTTAAAAGCGCGATAAGTATCAAAAACCACTTTGTCCAAAGACGAAAGTGGTATCAAAATACTCGTTAGGGCGAGTACTATGCAGTAATCATGAAAAGCATCGCGTAACAATTAAAATTACCTACTTTATGACCTGATTTAACTTCGACCCTTCACGGTCGACATAATTAACGCATTTTCATAAATTAGTAGGACCTGCAGGTCCGATGAACTGTGTCACGGCCTTATGCAAGGTCAGGCCTATACGTGACATAGTTTGTAGCCCTGTGGGGTACATGCAAAACCTGTAATTAACCATTTTTTTGTCTTCAGACCGAGATCAGTACGGCCGCTCGCGGGTCTAGTTCCTAGAAGGCGCCGCGAGATGGCGCCAGTCGCGGTTCAAACCGCGGCGACAGAGAGGGGAGATTTGGCTCGCTCTGATTGGGTTACGTAACATGCTGTCATATCGTATCTTGTAAATCTCTGAGAACGTTATATAATAAAAAGGTTTTGTAAAGCGGTCACCTGATGCACATTACGTGCGGTGATTTAAACGCTGTCGGATCACTTTCATCTGCATTTTATTTATCTCCCGATACCTATTGGAGAATTCTGCTGGGACCTGACTACTGCAGTGAATCTACGATCCAGCCTCCGCGATCTTCGGCGCCTCTGGCTGAGAATTTTGGACGACGGCCGGCGCTTCTCTATGACGAATTTCGCATCACAGCGAAAGTATGCTGTTTGACACGAGACACCCGTGCTGTATTTCTTCGGCCATTACTACGTTTCTTGGCCGACGGAGCGGACTGAGCGGACCGCCCTATATTTTGTTTGTTCTGTCCGGAACAGTGTCATTAAATGACAATAGTCAAAAGTGTTTTCACAAAAAAATAAAAATATGTTATAAATCCGTATATATCCAAGATTTTCCTTATCCCAATTATAATAATTTTGTTGTCTGTCTGTCCTCCGTCTATCTGTCTGTCTTCTTAACTTCGTAACCTCCTTAATTTTTTTTCTCCTTAACTTCGTATAACGTCCATAATTTTTTTTCGATTTTTTATACATATATCCATAAATATTGATATTAAGGTCATGGTTGCTTGAACATTTTCGACTTCTATCAGACGAGAGGTTGTATATTGGTAAATTGTAGTTGTACGTGGAGACGAGTGATGTTAAAGATGCATCGAAATCCTGATTGGTCGATGCGGGCAACTTGAAAACACAGCGGGTCTCGATCCACTATAGACAGGAATCCATCCATAAAGTTTTTGCTACCAACTATGAGACACCCTGTATATACTGTATCATAGAATATTATTCACTTTGTTTTTGGGGGTAATTTTTTTAATAGGGAGGCGGAGCTCGTGTCGTATGAATATTCCTACTGTTTAACGTAACGTAACGAAGCTTAACGCTTGTGCTATGAAAATAGGACCAACTAGCTGGTGTCCTGGAGTGGTATCGTGACCACTGGATCACCAGGCGAGAGTCATAACCGCTGCACCAACAAGCTACTCATTTATTTATTTTTCATTTTTAGGTTTTCTTACAGCCATATATATTTAATCTTAAAAATATACAGATCCTTGGGCCAATTAAAAGAAAACACATAATGCACAAGGGTCGATAAAAAAAACAATGTATCAAATAGTAAGTTTATGCGAGTGTGTGTATTAGTGGGTTTTATGTGTCCGTGTGTGTATGCGTTTTTCTGTTCCTGTGTGTATGTTTATATGTGTAGGAGGAAATATGTCATCTCGCGAGTTTATTCGTAACAGATTTTGTAAACTGCTCAAAACTTAAATGTAAAAAAAGTAACCCATAAAAACCAAGTTTTTACTATGCTCCCTTTCTTTGTAAAATATAACAATAATTAAAGACGAATTAAAACATATAACATAACACTAAACTTACATAAATTTAATTTATTTCTAATATGTCAGATGTTTTGAGATGTCAAGATTTTGATAGATTCAATTATCATCAATATCGTACCTTATGAATTTCCAGCGTCAAATGATTGAGTCAGAATCAGATTGGAGTAATGTAGAATTTTTCAAAACTAAGCAGAAATCTAAAAGAAATAAATTATTATTTGATTTTTTCCCAAAAAAAAACAATTTTGCTGTCATCTGTGAACCAATTGTTTTGTAAATTTTCGAAATTCGTAGTGATGTACTTATTTTACCGACGGAGTAATTCAAATTTAGAAAATATTCCGCGACGTTATCGGGCCGCCGTAATCAAACTTTTCTAATGATTCCAATTTGAAAAAAAACCAATAAAATTTCTAAAAATCCGAAATTATACTATAATTATTAAATTTTTTTAACGAAAATTTGATAGATCTTCTTGATCGTCGCCACGAGTCTACTTGCCAAGTTTCAGCTTGATTGGATCACGGGAAAAGGGTCAAAAATCGATCCAAAGTTTTTGTTGACGGCAAGCAAGCAGACGCCACGAGTTAATATAAAGGGAGGAAATATCAAGATCTGCAAAGGCCGTGTCATAGATATCTAGAACACGGTTAATAATACAGTTTTTGCCGTAGTTTGTTGTCCAATGATTTAAGTCAAAAAGGCGTGGTGCTCTTGTTCATCTCTGCGGGACATTAAATTGTATCAAGTTTAAAATTTCAGGTGAATCTATGCGATTATTAAGTATTTTGCGAAGAAATTTCATATCGCTTATCGTTCGCCCGTCTTCAAGAGTAGTTATCTTAAACATTTATGAAACATACTGTAATGCTTCTAGGGTTAGCGATTGTATCTTATGCCAAAATCACATGGTGCCGATAATAATTATAATATGTAGATAAATGGCTTAATTTTTATTTAAGTTGATAAAAGTATTGAATAAATACGCAATGGAGTGCGTTATCACAGGCCTTGGCGCAGTCGAAAAATGTTGAAGGTATCATTGCTTCTGTTCGCTCTGGGAATCGCGACACATGGTAAGATACTCGTATATTTCTTAAAGGTACAGATACACATGCTTATTAGTGGCATGCTCATAAATCAACCGGCGGTTATATGGCTAAGTGGCATGCTCGTTACTAGCAATGTGCGTACACATGCCACTAATAAGCAAGGCCTAGAGAAGGTCGATACTGCGCATGCTCACGTGCCACTAAATAAGCATGTGTTTCTGTAGCTTTACTCAAATAATTTCTGAAATATTGATAATTGTTTTCCAAGATGCGTTAGGTATATTTCATAAAAATGCTCCCGATTCTGATTTAGTTTTAAATTATTTTTTTAAACAATATTAAAAACAATTGTTGTAAACGATTTCGACACTCGTGATTTTCCCTATGAAGTAACAAACTAACTAACCATCACGCCGTTTCCCCGCAGGGGTAGGCAGAGATGATGGAACGCCATATTCTTCTTTCTTGGCACACCATTTTTGCTTCGGCTACATTCATACATCTTCTCATGCAAGCTCTACGGTTGTTGAGGCTTTTAATAGTGCCACCCTCCAATATTTGTAGTATTTGGTCATGCCAGGTCTTTTGCGGACACCCTCAATTCCTGTTTCCTTCGACACCGCCCCATATATTTTCTTAACCATCCTTTTCTCACTCATACGTTCTACATGACATTATCAATTTTTTCAATTTTTTAATAATCATTGTTATTCATTCAATTCTATTTTGTACTAATTAGATTAATGCATATTTATAACTTTACATCTGCATCTGCACTCTTTCTCTATACAACAGTCTCTGGCTCTCATAGAGATAATATACTCAATAGTTTCCTTATTACTTACTCCCTTTATATTAACTCGTGGAGTCTGCTTGCTTGACGAAAAAACATTGGATCGATTTTCAACCCTTTTCCCGTGATCCAATCGAGCTGAAACTTTCAAGCAGACTCGTGGCGACGATCAAGAAAATCTATCAGATTTTCGTTAAAAAAAATTAATGAATTTTCGGATTTTTCAAATTTTTAATGGTTTTTTCATACAACTTATTAAGTTGTATGAAAATATTTCAACGCGTCTGGTAGACACGGAACCTGATTATAGTGTAATTTCGGATTTTTGGAAATTTTTTATTACTCCCTTTCGTAGCGTCGCTCGATCGAAGCCCAACGCGTAGGTTAAGCGCCAAACTAGTTTCCACTAGTAAATGAGAAAGAAGTATAATAAAAACTTGATTTTTATGGGTTACTTTTTAAAAAAATGTTAATTAATGTAAAAAGAACAAATATATAAATTAAAAAAAAATATTTAAAAAAAGTATCTACCAATATATGCAACAACGACAGTAAAGTGAACTTTTATGGGCAATAATAATGTAATTTTTTTCTTAATCATACCTATAAAACTCCACGTCTGTCTGTTCTCTATACAAATCCACACCGTTTGTCCAATTTGATTCAAATTTGGCACACTTATGCTTTGGGACCCGGCGGGTAACATACGCAACATTTCCCCTCTCTTACCCCTTCCCCTCCCCCTGACCTATTTTCGATGCGAATCTGAACCGTTCGACCGATCGGACTCAAAATATGGAAACTTATTCTTTAGGACTCCGCAGGTAACATAGACAACATTTTCCCCTTATTCTCTTACCCCTTCCCCTCCCCTGACATATTTTCGATGCAAATCTGTACAGTTTGACCGATAGGACTCAAAATTTGGAAACTTATTCTATAAGACTCGGCGGGTAACATAAGCAACATTTTTCCCTATTCTCTTACCCCTTCCCCTCCCACTGACATATTTTCGATGCAGATCTGTACCGTTTGACCGATCGGACTCAAAATTTGGAAACTTATTTTTTAGGACTCGGCGG
Organism: Agrypnia vestita; assembly: GCA_016648135.1. Taxonomy (NCBI): domain Eukaryota; kingdom Metazoa; phylum Arthropoda; class Insecta; order Trichoptera; family Phryganeidae; genus Agrypnia; species Agrypnia vestita. The sequence goes on along the minus strand of JADDOH010011392.1, from coordinate 51,005 downwards.
CTAACACAGGCAACATTTCTCCCCTATTCTTTACCCCTTCCCCTCCCCCTGACACATTTTCGATGCAAATCTGCACCGTTTGACCGATCGGACTCAAAATTTTTAAACTTATTCTTAAGGCCTCGGCGGGTATTATGTGCGACATTTCCCCCTATTCTTTTAACCCTTCATCTACCCTGATATATTTTTGATGCAAATCTTTACCGTTCGACCAATCGTACTCACAATTTGCAAAATTATTCTTTTGGACTCAGCGTTTGACGTTGGTGACATATCCCCCCTATTATTTTACCCTTTCCCCTCCTCCTGATATATTTTCGATGCAAATCCATACCGTTCGAATCGAACCTTCGTTTACCCTCATAAATTTATTTTAAACTTAATCCTTAACCCGTGCAACGCCGGGTATAAACAGCTAGTTTGAATAAATTTTTTGATGATTCGAGGTGGTGTAACATCTAACATTGTGGATAGTACTTACCCTATCAACGCACTTAAAATTGATCATGATCATCGTCATGCAATTGAAACTTGGATTTAAGCGACAAAAGCTAATCAGCAAATGGTGAATGAATATTTGTAATGGTGTTTCAGGTGCCCCAGCTTCCGACGGTGATGACTGGCGTGTCGTGGGCGGGGCTGACGCTGGCCCCACAGAGGCCCCCTACCAGGCCTCCCTGAGGTCCACCGGCAACCTCCACCTCTGCGGAGGGTCTATCCTCAATGCACGCACCGTCATCACTGCTGCTCATTGCGCTATGAAGTGAGTCAATTATTTCGTATTTAATCCAACAGACAAGATATTTAAACAACACAGATTTGAAAAATATGCTACAAAGATTGGGCGGAAATGTATCCCTGAGTGGACGGTAATCGTAAAGGTTTAATATGTATTTTTTGGCGCAACCGACAGGATAGGAAATAGGTTTGTTAGGATTTGAATAAGGATCTGGCCTACCTGAATATCCTCAAGTTGGACACCAATATAGCACTCTGGTTGCCCTTGAAAGAATGAAGTTTCGGTCACTTCTTCGGCGGATTTTATATTTTTTTCATCACAACGCACGGCTAAAAAGACTCGAATGTAGAAACCCGCGTTTGGAAGCTTCAAATGCTTGTTGACGGCTTATGGTCAATTTTTATTTTGAACGTCACTTTTTGTATCAACGCGCCATCTTTTATTCTCGCAATCGCCGCCGCACTGGCCGCGCACTGCTTTACCGACACGTTCGAATGGCTTGAATTCTAGTTCGGGTCGCGAGGCGCTATGAGTAGTTGTTCTCTTTTACTGTCGGAGTCTCTTGGATTAAAGATAATGCCATAATGAACTGGATAATCAAAATATTCAATTGCGCCAATAAACATGCTAAGACGTGCATAGATATACCAAATGCAAACAAGCATTTTTAAATTTAATTCTGTATATTTAATGATTTTAATAAATAAAATGCGTGTTCTTCATTTCGTTATTTACAAGGATAAAAAGCGTACTTCAAACAATATTTAAACAAATACCAAAAACAAACAATACGCACTTTAGTTATAACATATTTTTAATGAAAATAACGAAAGAGCGATTGGTTATTAATGTTTATTTGTATTTCTTCTTCTCCCTGCTCCTCTATCCCGTTTCATCCAGGGTCGGACCTCCTTGTACGAAGGCGTCAGTATCTTCTGTCCTGGGTTGTCACAATGGGAACGTCTTGTGCTGCCAGCTCCCTCTCAATATTAGTCCACCGTGTTGCTGAGGGTCTGCCTCTACCTCTAGGTTTAGTTGGAATGTTCAGTGCTCGTCTCACCGAGAAGTCTTCATGCGTAGAGATGAAGACTTCTCTGTGAGAACTTCTGTATAGCAATTTTCTTTTCTTTTCTTTGTTTTCCTTTTATTTTTTTTATATATAAATAAATAAATACTTATTTCTTAGAAACGTAAAAGAAGCGTCACGGGGTGTGAAATAATTGCGTACCACTTCCGTGTGAAATAATTGCGTTACACTTCCAGAATGTCACCCAGTGATACGATTGTCGTGGTCGGAACAACTACCCTGAACTCTGGCGGCAGCAGGTACTCCGTGTCCAGGATCACCTACCACGCCGACTACAACGCCAACACCATCACCAATGACGTCGCTGTCGTCATCACCAGCACTTCCATCGTCACGTCCGCCACTGTCGCTTTCATGCCCCTCTCAACCGCCGACACTGGCGCCGGAGTCTCAGTCAAGCTCACAGGATGGGGAATCACTAGCGTAAGTCTACTTTACTCATCTGATCGATTTCTTACCTTGCACGCGTGCGTACGCAGTGCGGACGATCCGTCGAACGTGGCGTGTTGCTTTTAAAAACATGAGACGCGACATTTCCGATTTTACGTTGACGTAAGTTTTGATAAATTAGTAATAAAAAATGTCTTAATGATAAAATAAATTGTATATAACATTCAGAAAAATATAAAGACTATCACAACTTATATTTGGCTGTATTCTGAACTAAACAATTGTGCTATTTCTGTACCTTGACAGTTATGTATTATTATTGTAATGCCGCCAATTTTGACGTTTTAAGTTTGACAGGTAAGAAATTAATGAATTCAATCAATCAGAAAGTTCCAAAACGTAAATAAATTTACAACGTAGGTTCCTAAGGAATAATTATTAATTTATTTTATTAAAAAAAAATCCCAAAAAATCGAAAACAAAATTAGTAAAAAAAACTTCGAAAAAAAAATTTTTGAAAGTAAATTTTTTTGTAAATAATTAATATTATAAATAAAATAGACATCAAAATAAATGCAAACTTTGATATCACACATCTTTACTGAAATAAGGTCATGGTTGCTTGAACATTTTCGACTCGTAATCTAGGCAGGAATCTACCTGTAAAGTATTGTGGACTCTATTACACCCTGTATAATAACTACAACATATAAAAACTATGCATAATGACTAACACAAGTGTTATATATATAACTAAGCGTCAGAAAAAACTGGGAACAGAAACGTGGGCTCATTTTTCCGCTTGTAGATGTCCCGAGTGCTTCCGTAGGTGGACTGTATCAATATCAGGCTACTCACAATTGCACCATGATGCTGAGCTATTTAAACGCTCTCTGTATTGTCATACAAGACTACATGACGCATGTCAACTTGAGTTAATAAAAGTTTTTTATTCCAGTACCCTGGAGACGAACCCAACAACCTGCAGACCATCACACTGAGCACGCTGACGGTCCCCGACTGCCTGTCGAGGTTGTCTGGCAGTACTGTCACCGACACCCAAATCTGCACCTTCACTAGAGCTGGACAGGGAGCGTGCCACGTAAGTTTCACCAACTATTTTTTGATCGCTGTCAAATGATGTTGTCACAATGAAATGATGTGTGTTCTAAAGTAATGAGAGAATACGTCCACCCGCTAAAAAGGTAATCTCGTTTGGCACGTGATGGAAAAAGGCATTCTATATTGAGTGCCTGTTTACTGTACGTGTATATGTAACCAGAAAATGCAGAATGATAGGAGAGGTACAGAACGTTGAATTATACCCACAATTACAAATGGTGGTCTATCGGTACACAGTTATAATACGACTACGGCTGTTGGCAGAAGAGTTGTCGGTGTGCCAGCAGATGAACCGGATGCCGTCTTCTATATTGTGCCTCCGATTGGTCATATCGGTGGAGCCCGCATCGATCTCTGATTGGGTCTCGATCCTCCAGATGTCAAATCATGGTCTATTTTCAATTTAATTTCATTTCATTTAGCTGATAGTTCTTCAATATCCATCCCCTTAGTTGATTCCACAGCCTAGCTGACTGCACTTCAAGTGAGGAGCTGAAGAAGTCATTAAGTGATATTGACTTCTTTAGCTTAGCATGGAGGACGTTTTTGGAGGCAGCTAAGACCCACCAAAGGTTACAACGCTGAGGATGGATGGACTTAAGACAGTTGCTATCTAAGGATTTGAAAATTCCACCCCATTTCTAATGATATTACGTTATTTTTTCCAGGGAGACTCCGGTGGTCCTTTGGTCGGTGAAGGTAAGCTGGTCGGCATCGTCTCTTGGGGCAGAGCATGCGCTATCGGGTACCCCGATGTCTTCACCAGGGTCAGCTCTTTCGTTACATGGATCGACGCGAATGGCCAGATCTAAATTTATCCACGCTGTGGAATCCTTACCAAATACAATTCACGTCATATTTATCAGTATTTCTGCGCTTTGTTTATCTCAGATTCCAAAACCGATTCTCAGATTCCGTATAATTTAGTTTTTTTACGACGTTATACGAAGTTACGGGGACAGACAGACAGACTGACGGACGGTCAGATGGACAGACAGCGAATTTATTATGTTTAAAGAGTTTCTTTGTAGGATGTTTCGATTGGAAACCCTTTTCTGATCGACCGTTTCCTCTCCTCCGCTCCATAGAGCCAGTTTAATAGTTTTTTTACGACGTTATACGAAGTTACGGGGACAGACAGACAGACGGACGGACGGTCAGATGGACAGACAGCGAATTTATTATGTTTAAAGAGTTTCTTTGTAGGATGTTTCGCTTGGAAACCCTGTTCTGATCGACCGTTTCCTCTCCTCCGCTCTATAGAGCCAGTTTAATTTTTTCGGTAACTTCCTCACAGTGCACTCAGAAAACCTAACTCTACGAGAACTTTCTAGGCTTAAATTTTTTTCCCTCGACAATGTTACATTTCTAAATTTATCGTTATACACAATTGCTTCAAATTTTCCGTAATTTATTAGCGAAATTATGCAACCGTGACTAGTACAAAACAGTAAAAACTTTTAAAAATGTAAATTTTGCACACTTGCAAACTATACATTCCGCAATAAAACCCAAAGGTGACGTTAAAGCAATAAAATGAATTCTATGAAATAAAATCACATTTTTTTGAAATTTGGGGTAGACGCTAAACGCGACCTTTTTTTTATTCACGGGTATATGTATTGAATCCACAGTGTGGTCAAATTATATTGTAAAATAATTATTGCAATTAGATTTTCCAAGTATGTATTTATCGAATTTACTTTACTTTTTTACTTTATTTAAGTACCAAATAATTTGTTGTGTAGTGCTAAGGTTATCTTAAACACACCTTCGGGACAGTAATTTATTAGATGTCTTATCAAGATTAAGCTTTAACTTTTACATTGGTAAAACAGAGTTTCTAAAGAATACCTTTACATAGTCTAACCCCCAACAGGAAAGCTAACCGACCAGTTATTGAGGTGATTAGATTTACTAATATACAGGCATACTTATTAACACCAACTTAATAAACACGGTAATGAAAAAACACAAAAATATTTCATTTAACCAAGCGATGCTGCCAATCCATATTTCTAAACGAGTTCTGGGTCTCTTATATCATCCCATAAAACTAAGGGGAAACCTCGACAAGATAAACCTTTCGTTGAAAAACTACAGCATCCCTTGGGTCATGTTTAGTATCGCGCAAGTGGTGATGTTCATTTTTCAACAGATTAGAAATTTTGTATACACCAAAGATACATCAAAAAACATTTATATGGTATTCCAGCTCATGGCGATACTAATAGCGATCAGAACATTTGCGACATGTATGGTATCGCTGTTCTGCTGGAAGAACAGCGTCAACCAACTCAAATTGATGAAGTCTTTCAACGCGTTTGATAAGCATTTCATCTTTACGGGTGACGTAATCAACAATGAAAGTCTGGGAAAATTTATAAAATGCATTTTAATCGGAACGTTACTACAGCAGTTTATTTTGGCTGTAATTATTGTATGTTCAGGTTGTAAAGCTAACTATACTGAATGCATAATGTCCGATTTGATACGTTTCCGAATCGAACATGTAATGAAGGGCTGCGTCATTGAGGAGCTGTCTTTACTTTATGCTTTGAGAATAAGATTCAGAGCATTGAATTTGACGATACAGAAACTCAGATGTGAGAAAGATCTACGACCACTAATTTCTGTACACAGATCGTTGAAATGCGTTAGCAAGACTGCTTCTAAGATGGCGCTCTACAGGGACCTGCATCATGAATTATGCTCTTTAACAGCTGATATGAAGGACAATGTCGGCGTTCAAACTACAATGAATATTTTGATGAGTTTCTTCCAGGTGTTCTTTTGTGTTTACTTCGCGATCTTTGGTTTCGTGAAGGATGGAAAGATCGTTACAATGACAGTTGAACCATCAACATTTATGTATCCGTTATGGAAGGGTGTAGAACATCTGTTGTTCATCTATTTGATTGTTAAGTTTAGCGAGGATCTCAAAACTGAGGTGAGGATAAGTGAAAATATACTAGAATTAGAATGATAAGATGACGAATGAAATATTTCCTGGCTTTAACAAAATATTTATTTCAAGGCAAATGGGACCGGGGCATTGATGCATTTCATTTCGACGTTTTCTACCGATGAAGACCTGAATGACGCTGTAAGACATTGATTAATTTACTCTAATTTTGAAATTTGAAGATTTCATCAGTTTGGCGAGTTTTGTATATAAATGTATTTATATATATATTTTTTTATATTTATTTTTTATTTTTTTTAAAATTACCTCTTGCAAAACTGTAATTACAGTTTAAACGTAAGGATTTAATTATAATAAGTGTATGTACATTTCTTTACTTAATTGTATTTAATTTATTGTATTTGTATTAATTGTATTTATTATATAATTAGCTACTATATTAAACTAATTTTGCTTTTCCTATCCACTTCACAATTCACTATAGTATTTCTTTAATGTCTTTTTTATATTTTTTTGTCCCGTTACATTTTTTATTTTATCCGGTAGCTTGTTGAACAATTTTGGAATTACGCACTGTTTGGTTCTGTCTCCATAACAATTATTTGTTTTTTTTTTATTTCTAGTTTTTTATTCGTTATTTGTCTTGTCGTATATTCATGATGTATTAGTGTTTTGAAACTGTCTTTCTCGTATTCTTCCAGTGTTATTTTATAGTCAAGTTGTTTTTGGATCGGTAAGATTTTACACATTTTGAATAGGTTTTCCGGTTGGTCCTTACATGCTTTTTTTGTTTTTTTATTTGCTATAGTTTTAATTATTCTTAATTGTAGTTGTTTTACTTTTTCTAAGTATGATGGATATGTCAATCCGTAGCTGTTTAGGCCATAGTTTACAGTTGAGTCTACTAAACTATAATATAAGCAATTCCTTTATGAATAAAATATTTTAACTTATTTATTCATTATTTTGTTATTTATAATGGTTTAAAAATATTACACACAAATTATGCAGGACACGCAAGAAATTTTGGAAATAAGAAAAAGTGTAAATAGTAAATTAATAACCAGGTCCTTTTTGCAAATAGTTATCTTTTAAATTTGTTTTCATATAAGTATTTAATTATTTATTAATTAATTTAAAACTTTGTGTTAGCTACTTGGAGTTACTCTACGTCTACCGGTTTCGATATCACTGTATCTTCGTCAGGACGGACGCATACTAAATATTACTTATTCTAGCAAACAAATCAATTTTTGGGTGCGTGGCTACAAGTCGTTATTAATTATATTGGCTTTAGTGTTCAGGTATTTTTTGATATCTAATATGTCTAAGTTATCTATCAGTCTCTATTATTTTCATGTAGAACCGTTTTTTTTACGTGTGGCCTGTTTCCAAAAGTTGGTTCGCGTATTCAGAAAAGTTATTATTACTGAGACATCTGAAGTGTTCCTTTACTCTAGCATTAAAATTACGTGCCGTCTTACCAATATGGTGTGGACGTAGAGTTACTCCAAGTGGTCAGTGTAAAGTTTTTTAATTAATTAATAATTATTTTCACCCACAAAGTTAACGTTATAAATATCAAAAAAAATACTAAATTGTTTATTCGTCACCAGTATACTCGTATATGTATATTTTTTTAATTTTGTTAATGTCCAAACTTCGATTTTTAATTCTTAGTATACGCTGTATCCTGTTGAAGAGACAACTGGCCCCGAAACCTGTTGGTATTTTCAACAAATTATATTCTTATTAATTATATTAAAATATTTTAATTTTATCAAATGTACTACCGTAGGTGGCGCACTTCTCCCACCAGCTGCTACACAAGAATGTGAACATAACAGCCTGCGGGATGTTTCCTATCGACTATTCTCTCCTCTTTCAGGTTAACAAAAAAATTTACCTTTAATTTTTTTTATTAATTAAGGGGGTTGTACAACCCTAGGAGCCTGAAATTTGGTGATAAATTAATTATTTTTATTGGCACTTAACTAGGGCACAAGTGAAAATATTTTTTTGACTAGAATATGAAGCAATAGTTCTTTTTTAATGCATATATGATATTCATCTGAATGTAACATACGCCTGAAAATTATTTTAATTTTTTACTTTGGAGACCAGTTTACAATATGATAAAACAAGTAAAAAAAATGCATACATACTTTAATATGCTTTCTTTGCATATATTCGTAATCGATTTTATAATATCACCCATGCAGTATCCAAATATTAAATACATTATTTTAAAGATAAAAAATTAGTATGTTTTCACATCGGAGGACAGTGTCTAAACAACATCAGTTATGCTGACGATATGGTACTGATGGCACCGTCAAGAGGACTATGCGTTCTTCTAAAGGTCTGTGAAGTGTTTCGTAAAGTGTGAAGAAAAAAACATGCTCTATAACCTTAATAAAACAGCACTGTTGGTTATAAAGTATGGTCAGGGCCCAACAAGTATTCCACCAGTTACCCTGAACGGTGTGGTCCTGAAGGTGACCGAAAGAACAAAATACCTAGGACACATAATCACCAATAACCTAATGGACGACGACGATATTGACAGGCAAAGACGAGCTTTCAGTGTGAAAGCGAATAGGCTGTGTAGAAGGTTTCGTCTTTGTAGCACCGCTGTAAAAAGAACGCTCTTCCTTGCCTTCTGTGCAACGTTATATACATGTGAACTCTGGACAAGTTATAAAAAGAGCAGCATAGAAAGACTTCGCATACAATATAACAACGCCTTTCGTATGATGTTTGGCCTTCCCAGATATTGCAGCGCTTCCGGTATGTTCACTGAGGGGCGTGTTCCCAACTTTGCAGCCCTCATAAGATCCAGGGTGGCAGGGATGAGGGAAAGGATATACAGCTCCGGAAATATCCTTATCCTGGAAGCCCGCCTTACTCCAGCATCCAGCATCGATGCACACTGGAGAAAGATACTGGCCCCGCATAATTGACTATTACTATATATTTTACGATATATTTCTTTTAATAATTTTAATACTTATAATACTTCTCTATTTTATATGATTTTTTATTTCTCTTTTGTTTTATATAATATTTTTAATGTGTGTACCTACTTTTATATGGAATGTGTTGGATTGCACGAACCTCCCCACATTCTGGAATAAAGTTATATTTATTTATTTAATAAAAATTGGTGAACGTCGCGTTGTGTAGACTGATCGCTTAAGCCATTTCATACAGATTGTAAGCCCTGAGCCACCGTATAAGAGACTTCCGTCCACTTTTTTCATACTTAAATTGGTTCTGTCTCTAAGAGACTTTTATAAATTATCCTTAGTTAATTAATCATCTCTCTGGGGATAAAATCACGTAACTGTGGTCTTAGAACATACTGGCACATAAAAATATTATTTGAAAATAAAATATATATTTGTTTCTAGATGTTTGCTGCAATTACTACCTACAGCATCATATTAATTCAGTTGAAACTTACCGAGAGTGTGTGAAAAATTGAGCAAAATATTGAAATAAATTTTAATTATTTTTATAGTAATAAGATTGCTCCCCACGCAAAATAAAACGAGTATCGTGTGTTACAAAATTAACCCTGCACAGACACTTAGGAACATGTTTATGGTAGTTGGGTGGCCGCCTCCAAATTTAAAAAGATTAGTGCGAGTGCTCATAAACGCGCGATAGAAGACATACTTAAAAACTAAAATAAATACAAGATTATATACTAATGACGCTCTAGGTATTGAGTTGTAAAAATCCACACTGATCATTGTCGATTTTTTTATCAAGTTTCTTGAAAAGAATTAAAAATCATACTTACAGAAATGTATCCTCAAATATTTAAAATAGTTGGGGTAAACAAAAACTTTTTTAAATTAATGCTTCGCGTCTTAGTTAAGCCCTGCTCTTAATATAGTGTATTTTTGATAGGCTAAAGAGAATCGGTGGTGGCCATATCATGTAGTTGGTGTCTTGCCGTCCGCGCGTCTGTTGTTTGAGTCTTTCTCCAGCCGTGTGGTCTCGTTTTTTAGCCGTGAATTCAAACGAAATTATTACATTTAGTTATTCCTAGAAAACTAATTTCAAGTACATTGAGTGATGTCGCATTTTTGCTACATGCAGTTTACCGCTACACGAAGTTCCGCTACAATGCGCACACGGTGCGTGCGCAAATTCCGTTACAATAAAAAATTTACCTTCAATGCTCCAAAATAATATAACCTCAAAAAAATTGTTTCCTTGAACTTAATGCACTGAATATCACTGAAAACAATTTCTATTACATTGTGTTAGTTGGTACTTACTTTTAGCTATTAATAAATAAAAATATGCATGAATACCAATGTTTTTTATTATTTGTAAGTGTATATGTACCTACATTTATTTTATAAAATTAATTGAATAAACTAATAAGAATAATAAAAATGAGTAAATTGTGTGACCACGGTGAGTATATCAAAAATGAAAAAAAAACTTAAAAGTAAAAAAAAAATACATAATTCTCTATGAAACTCTACCTGTCACTAAAACTAATAGATAGAGAAAATAATGAAGAGTTTAAAATAATAATAAAAATAATGGTGAGGCATGAAAAGAAAAAATATATAATTCACTATGTAACATTGTCCGTCGCTAGCGCTACCAGTAGGCACAGATAATGACGAGGCTTGATAAATATTTTGAAGCAGAAAATAATGAGATGAAAAAGCAAGCACAGAAGATCGCATTTTTCTTAACCGAGGTTTTGAACACCCTGTTTCAACTATTTTGAGTTGCATTATATATTTTATAAAAGTAAATTATTCATTTACTTATTTCAGAATGCCTAATAAAAAAAATTAAATTAAGAGAGGATAGGCTAGTATACAAATTTATAAACTACTTTTTTCGCTTAATTTCAGACTTTCATTGACTTATTATAAAATATTATGACTAGGTGAACGTAGGTATGTATGAAAGAGACAGGAAGCATAAAAGAGTAATGTGTATAAAAAACAACTCTGTAAGCTACCAAGAAACCACAAAATATTGTCGCGTTATAAAGAGGTAAAGTTTGTAGGTTTGGATGTAGGAGGTAATCTCCGAAAGTACCTACTTATCCGATTTAAAAAAATCTTTCAGATATGAAAAGATAAGAGATATATGAAGAACTCAAAAGTTCTATAAAAAGTTCGCGACGACATATATCTATATGTTAAGGTTAATACACAAATTGATAAAATATGACTAAAATTTACTAAAAATCTACGCGCGCGAAGCCGCGCGGGTAAGCTAGTGAGTTAATAATTTACTAGCTGTAACCTTGTAATCCGTCAAAAATGACGGTACTTTTGCATGTCGCGTCGGTTCCTTAAGAATAAGTTTTTATTTGTATGAAAAAAAGAAGAATAAAATTTTTTTTTTTTTAAATATACGATATAAAGAAGTTACGGACATTACACGAAGTTACGATGTGTGGCCAGACGGACAGACACTTATTGTAATTGGGATATTCTAGCGGACTTCCTAATAGATCCTCCTCTTCAGTGTGAAGGAAGAGGACATCACAATTATAATTACAAAAAGAATTAAAAAGCACTGACATCCGGATCTTCAGTAGAGGTACATCTTATTATGAGACATCAGGTCTTGCATTCCATAGTGCGGTGAATATAGAATTCTGGACCGTGGAAGGAAGAGTATTTCGTGGCTGAAGAACCCGGGGTTATTGTTTGGCCAGTTTACTGAGGAGTTACTCCGGACCGCGCTAGACTCAGGCCCGGTTGTTTCAAGTTGGATTACAGTAAAAGTTCGTTTAAAGCATAGATTTTTGCGCTCTCCGCCAGACAAACAACCCGTTTCCGTAAAAAATCTATGCTTTAAACGAACTTTTACTGTAATTCGACTTGATACAACTGGGCCTACGTGTTGATAATCAACGTCCGTTGCATTGATTAGGCACAAGAAGTGAAAATCATAAAAAGTGTGATTATTCCAACTTTTTCAATCCAATTAATCAATAAATCAATCAAATATTCAATTAAAATGTAATGTAAAAATTAATGAAACTCTAAGTCAACCCCTAACCAGCGACTTCGGTATACTCCAGGGGACAGTTCTAGGCCCATTGCTATTTATAATTTACGTTAACGACATCTTCAACCTAAAACTGAACGGAAAAATAATATACGCTGACGATACTGCGATCATCACGAAAGGAAGCGACTGGGACACAGTTAATACACAAGCGAACAATGACATAAATACGCTAAAATTATGGTTTGACAACAACTTACTGTCCTTAAATTCCGACAAAACTTACTTTATTCCTTTTTCAATAAAAAAACCGAAAATCCCTTCAAATTTACAAATTATTGTACATGACACCAACTTCAAAAAGACTAACTGCAATGACAAATGCTCAACCCTAGAATCTAAAAGAGAACTAAAATACCTTGGTGTAATAATAGACCAACACCTAAAATGGCACAGCCACATTAGCGAGTTGGTCAAAAGAATAAGGAAATGCATATATATGTTCATAAGATTGCGCAACACACTAACCATAGATAATTTAAAAATGGTTTATTACGCTTCTGTCCATGCACTACTCCAATATGGAATCATTGGATGGGGAGGGGCGTATAATAACATCATAAACACAGTGAAAGTAATCCAAAGATCAATTATAAAAGTAATATTAAAAAAAAAAAAACCTTCTCAACACAATTACTTTTCTCTAAATTCCAAGTTCCAAAATTAGAGAATGTTTACAAAAAAACGTCAATTATACAACTAATTAAAGAAAACATAACTGCTAAATTTGTAAAAACACATCATTAAGATTCAAAAATAATTTTAAAATCCCAAAATATAATACCAAACTGTGTCAACAAAACTACATATACTTGGGCATAAAAAACTTCAATAACCTACCTACAGATATTAAGAAAATCGATGACTTACAACAATTAAAGAAAAAAATAAACCAACACTTTATATCGATACAATTTGACAATGCATAACAAGACATATAGCTAAGGAACAAATAAGCCAAACCCAAAATAAACTAATAAAGTGTAAGCCCCTCACCAAGCACATGAGCAAGTCTCATTTTTGGAGAGGCAAAGCAATAAAATAAAATGTATCTAAGTAGATTGTAATAGACAAATCTATTATGATTTAAATGTAGTTTTAATATTAAATAAAATAAAAAAATTGTGTTGTTTGTTTTATTGATAACAGGTTTTGCCGTAATCCAGAATATCACTTGATAATCTCCAAACAGTCAAATTTCTGATTTGCAATTCAAACTGCAATCAATTTCCTCAATAAATTCAGATCATCATTCGTCACAATAAGATATAGATAAAATTAATGCGTAATTTTTGTTGTCTGAATTTTTAAATTTCTGATGACAATTACACTTCTAGAGCGGAAATTACTTTTTTCCTTGAACTTAATTTTTTTTTTTTACTTTTTAATATTAATATGGCGTTAAAGTACAATGTAAAAACATTTGATGACAATCGAGAGAAGAATTTTGTACAGAATATACACTTTTAAGTTGGGAAATATGAAACACTGTAGAAAATAAATTTTAAGAATTATGTTAATAATTAAATTAACAAAGTAGGTATAAGATGTATAAAATCATCGGGTTGCAAGGTCAACGATGTTGTTGTGAACGAGTGTCGTAGAACAATCCACTGCTAAGCTACTTTTGCGAATTTGGTTTATGATCGGCACATATTACACTATCGTGTACAACATTTCTTTACAAAGGTAACTATTGGTTTTTAATAGCTAAAATAGTAGTCAATTTACAATGTCTTCGAATTTACGTCTCACAACTATTCGAAGACATTTACCGCCGTTGCATCGCAGATACATGATGCGACGATTAAAAAAACGTGTTGTATCCCAGACAAGTAAGTTAGTCCGACTTTTCATAGCGCAGACGTTTAGTTTGGTTTGAAAATATAAAAAAAATCATGTAGTACGTATTCCGTAAAACCTTCGTTTAAACCACTTAATTAATATAGTGGTTTAAACGAGACGAATTTTTATATATAATTTAATTAAAAATGAATAACCACAACATAGAACCAACTTAATAGTAATCTTTATAAATATTTGAGAATAATTATAGTTTTTAAATTATCATTTTAAAAATACCTTGAATACATAACTAAGAAAATGTAACATTCTTTGGAAGAATAATATAAAATTTGATTCAAGAAACAGTTATAATCCCAATCCCTATTACAATACCTAATTTCACTCTCTGTCCATCCGCCATAACTTAGTGAAACGGCTGTTATTTTTCTTTATAGTATCTTTATTTAGTGTTTTTAATTTCTTCTTTTTTAAATATACATAAAAATAAATAAATAATTATTCCTTAGGAACCGACATATAAAAGTACCGTCACTTTTGACGGGTTACAGTTAGTTATTAATAAATCAATAATTTCTCCTTGTTTTCAATATTTCTCCACTACTTCATACTTGAGTAATGAAGGAGACAAAAACAGAGCGGCGAAAATAATTCCACGGAAAAAACTAAATTTCGATTTCTGTAAGTCACTTCCTAAGTTACTCTCCTGCACTGATATATATTTATAATATGTATAACGTTTTGTGACGTAACGCATTCCGTTAACATTATTGGTTAGATACTCGAAATTTTAAATAATATATTAAAAAGTATGATTAAAGTTTTTATCTTGCGTTCAAATCACTCTGTGCAGATTATATTTATGATACATCCAATACTACCATAAGCGCCTTATATTATTTAATTGATAAAAATTGAATAAATATGGGATCCCTGTGCAGCGAGGGTATCACAGGCTGTGTGACACGGTTGTAAGATGTTGAAGGCATCTCTGTTTCTGCTTGCTCTGGTGGTTGCGGCACAAGGTAAGATATTTTTTATCCAAAATAATTCCAGAAATATTGCTAAATTTTATCGATAATATCCTGAAATTATTTAAACAATTTAATAATATTTTTATATTTAAAGTTCTGAGAATACAATTACTGGATTTCGTCCACAGAGAGATAATTATAGAAGTCTCATAGAAACAAAGCTTTTGTTTGCGAAACGTGTATCAAAGTCTTTATGGTGGTGTCTTTATGGTCTTTAGGGTGGCCCAGCGTTTATGAACTATATACAAGTTATATTGCTTAGTATCTTATATTAGCTCTTTCGAGAAATTTCTGTTGAAATATCGCACGTAAGTATTTTGCATAATAATTGATCTGCGCCTCACTGGTTTGTAATACCGATCGCCACGGCTTGTCGCTAATCTCGCACTAGTAGACACGTCAAAATAAAACTCTCCGGTGCAAATATTTGAGCAAAACGCTGGTTTTCGAACCACACTTAAATGATCACTCTATAACACGTTCAATAAATCTTAAGAACATCCACACATTACCAATTTTTTTAAAGTAGTATATTTATTCCAATGTTTGGAACTTTTCGTATATTTGATTAGACAATGCTAGAGATATCTGTAGTCTATTCTCATGAAACATTTGGAAAATTTGGTTTCGCAGTCCCGGTCAGTCTTTATTTGTGTTTCAGGCGCCCCATGGTTCGACGGCGACGCCTGGCGCATCGTGGGCGGGTCTGACGCGAGCCCCACCCCCTACCAGGTGTCTCTGAGGAACATCGATGACCTGCACCTCTGCGGTGGGTCCATTCTTAATGCACGTACCGTCGTCACTTCGGCCTATTGCGTGTACACGTAAGTTATTTCCGACTTCTCCCGATACTCTTAAACATCGCTGAATTGCAAGGGTGCAATACCTTTTGAGATGTGCACAGAGCAAAAGCGAATAAACATTTTTACCAGAATATTTTGAGTATGCCCAAATTTTTCAGAACACTACTGGATTTTGTCACAGGGACATCATTAACCAATCAATATATATTATAGATGTCGATTATATTCATCATCATCATCATTCTTGGCACTACAACCCTGGTGGTCAAGGCCTTCTCAATAATTTTCCTCCACTCATCTCGGTCTAGTGCCAGCTCTCTCCAGTTTCGAAGCTCTAAGGCAGAGATATCTTTGAGGACGTTGTCACTCCATCTTAATTTTGGCCTTCCTAAGCTCCTTCGCCCTATTGGCCTTGAGTTCAGCAGGGACTTTGGTGGTTGATACTCGGACATTCTCTCCACATGACCCAGCCACCGAAGTCTTCCTAGTCGATTATATTAGATGCAAATTAAACTTATGGAGATATGCGACATCAAAGTTTGCAATTTTTTTCTCAATATTCCTGACTTATCTTTTGCACAGCGTTGGACTGTCATTACGGTGACTGTCAAGTACGAAAGGTTCATTCATTTCAATACAAGTTAAATAAAATGATAAAAACCCTGAAAACTTTCCAATTGGAATTCGAAGGTTTTTATTATTTTATTTGACTTGTATTAAATGGAATAAAATTTTCATATTTGATAAAAGTGGCTGTAATGATAGTCCAACGTTTTGCAAAGAATAAGTGGGAAGTATTGAAAAAGAAGTGCAAACTTTGATGTCGCATATCTCCAAACTATTTATATTGGCTTATGGTAGCTTGAACATTTTCGACTCATAGTCAATAGTGCGGTTCACCATAGTACAATAATAAATTCTATTTGCAACTCTTCTAAATACCTACGACTGGTATCAATGGATTCCTTGTGACGTCTTGAATACGAATCTGTCGGTCGTAGAGTGCCAAGTGGTGGAAGGGGGAGGGGGGAGCAATTAATGACGGCGGACGAGTACTTTTCCTTTTCGCTGTATCTCGATAAATACTGAACGGATTTCTCTGTTTATAATTTTATTTGAACACTAATAATATTGTCTACGTTTATTTTTCACGTATTTATTACGTCAAAGTAATAGTTTAAAAGTTATTTTTTAAAATTAAAAAACCTAATGTCACCACCTATGTATGCAAAGTTTGGTTCAGATCGGACAAACGGTGTAGATGTAAAGGGGAAGGAAAATTTCTGACCTTTGTTACTCGCCGGGTGCTAAAGAATATTATGTATGCAAATTTTGCATGGAAAATATATCGCAAGAAGGGGGTGGGGTAAAGGGGGAGTGGGAAATTTTGCCAGGCCCTAAAGAATAAGTATACAAAATTTGTGTCATATCAGTTAAATGGTTTAGATTTGTACAGAAAATATATTAGGTGAAGGGGGAGGGGGTAAATGTCACCGATGTTACCACCTATGTATGCAAAGTTTGGGTCAGATCGGTGGGGTAAAGGGGGAGGGGGTAAATGTCACCGATGTTACCACCTATGTATGCAAAGTTTGGGTCAGATCGGTGGGGTAAAGGGGGAGGGGGTAAATGTCACCGATGTTACCACCTATGTATGTAAAGTTTGGGTCAGATCGGACAAACGGTGTAGATGTAAATGGGAAGGAAATTTGTGACCTATGTTACTCGCCGGATGATAAAGAATATTATGTATGAAAATTTGAATAGAAAATATATCGCGAGAAGGGGGAGGGGTAAAGGGGGAGTGGGAAATGTTGCCGGCCCCTAAAGAATAAGTATACAAAATTTATGTCATATCGGTGCAGAAAATATATCAGGTTAAGAGGGTAAGATAAAGGGGGAGGGGGTAAATGTCATCCATGTTACCCGCCGAGTCTTAAAGATTAAGTATGCAAAGTTTGGGTCAGATCGGACAAACGGTGTAGATTTGTATAGAGATCAGGCAGACAGACAGACATATTGGGGTGGAAGGTGCAGGTTTCGTGGGAACAGATGTTCTCAGATAAATTCAGGATTGTTTTATGTATTTAATATAATGTCCGTATAATTTGATTTTATTTTCAATTCATTCTGATCTGTTATTTTTTTCATCTGTTCATAAATATCGAATTAAATATATGTAATTTGACATTATTGTGTTCTTCATCCAGCAAAGCAATCCAGCAAGTGTTTGTCGTGGTCGGAACAACCACCTTGAACTCCGGCGGTACCAGGTACTCTGTGTCAAGGATTACCTACCACAACGACTTCAGCGACATTTTCTTCAATGATGACATCGCCGTCGTCATCACCAGCTCTGACATCGCCATGTCCGCTACTGTGGCCCCCATCCCTCTTTCAACCGCCGACACTGGTGCTGGAGTCTCAGTCCAGCTCACCGGATGGGGAGCAACCGGCGTAAGTCTAGTTATCTTTCTATGCTGCTCTTTTCATAACTTGCCCAGATTTCACATGTATATAACGTTGTACAGAAGGCAAGGAAGAGCGTCCTTTTTACAGCGGTACTACAAAGACGAAAATATCTACATAATATGTTCGCCTTTTAATTGAGAGCTCGTCTTTGCCTGTCAATATTGTCGTCATCCATTAGGTTATTGGTGATTATGTGACCTAGGTATTTTGTTCTTTCGATCACCTTCAGGACCACACCGTTTAACACTTTATAACCATCAGTGTTGTTTTGTTAGGGTTTTAGAGTATGTTTGTTTCTTCAGCAAACCCTTCACAGACCTTTAGAAGAACGCGTAGTCTTCTTATAGATGGTGCCATTAGTACCATATCGTCAGCATAACTGATGTTATGCTGACGATATGGTACTAAAAAAACTGACTATAAAACACCTATGATCTGTTTGATGTGTAAAAAAATATACGTTAAAAACGTTCTAATACAATGGTTTTATGTAATAAGGATTAATTTTTTTTTCTAATTATTTTCTTTCTAAATGATTGCGTTTACGTAGTAAATACTTCAATATGATATTATATTTTATATAACGATGGTTATAAATACAAAAGGGAGACGTAATTAAAAATAAAAAGGCAAAACTAACAAGTTTTGATCCATTTTTCCCTATAATTATACTACTCGGTCAAATCTGACCCGAAGGACGGTACCGTTAGTACTTTTGAAGCCCCTATGAAGGTTAAGGCACTGCCCTCCTTAGCGACATTTATTTAATTTTTTTATTTACGTAGTCCTTAGTGACAGCCTACCCCTGCATTGTTTAGCCTTTAAGTCAGTTCGTCCATATAAAGGTTGAATTATATCGGAGACATATATCTTCCCTGTCTGACGCCGCTCGTCAGGTGGACAGTTTTGGAAAGACTGTTTTTCCACCATACTTGGTTTTCCTGTTGTCTGTGCCACGAGTCGAGGATACATATTACCTCCGATGGTATGCCTCTTTCCCTAAGTTTAGCTCTAAGTAAAGGGTGATAAACTCTGTCGAAGGCCTTGCGCAAATCTAGGAAGCATGCATATGAAGTAGTCTTTTTATTTCTGTAGCACTTTAGTGTCCGTTTTATAGTAAATATTGCAGCGTCGGCAGAGGTCTGTTTTTTGAAACCCATCTGGTTGTCGTTGGTTTCCATGCTGGATTCGACCTGATTTAGCAGCACGCGTTCGAATAATCTCGCGATGGTTGTGGCAATGAGATTGGTCTGTAGCTCTCGTGGGATGTTGAGTCCGATAATTTGGATTTAAGAATGGGTGTAATTATGGTCCTCGTCATATTACTCGGTAATTCAACCTGATTTAGCAGTATGTGTTCGAATAATCCCGTGATGGTTGTAATAATCGAGATCGGTCTGTAGTTCTCGAGGGAGGTTGAGTCAGATTATTTGGATTTAAGAATGGGTGTTATTATGGTTGTCGTCTAAAATATATAAATTGCTTGAAAACACGCACACAAAAAAAAAATACGTGGTTCTGAGTGGATCGTAAATGGATCTCTATATTGTCATATGACGTTTAAATGTATCTCCATATTTATCATATGGAGTTTAAATGGATCTCTATATTGTCATATGGAGCTTAAATGGATCTCTATATTGTCTATGGAGTTTAGATGGATTTCGATATTGTCATATGGAGTTTAAATGGATCTCTATATTGTCATACAAGGTGCCATGATGCATGTTAGCCTGGGGTTGTCAAAGTTTTTCATTCTAGCACCCTGGAAACAACCCCAACAACCTCCAGACCATCACATTGAACACGTTGAGCGTACCTGACTGTGATGAGAGGTATGCAGGTATCATTACCATTATCGACACCCAAATCTGCACCCTCACTAGGAGCGGACATGGAGCATGCCACGTGAGTCTTTCAACATTTTTTTTTATCTTTAAGTGATAGTGTTTAAGAGGAAGACAGATTAAGTGCTTTTAATTAATTAATATTTTTATTCAACCACGTAGACACAAATGTAATCACTGCACAGATCTTTAATTCTAACTAATTATGTACTAATCACTCTTTTCCTATTGGTGGATAGGTAAAAAAAATTAGCCTATGCACCAATAAAAAAATTATAATAACTATCAAAACAAAGCTTTTTATTAGTTACGTATTACTTTAATTATTATTATATATATGTACCTATTACTTACCTACTATTGCTTGATTGTCTATACATATACTATTTACCTGATGAATATGTACATTTTATCACATAATTCTTTGTAAATTTATAATGTAATGATACTCCTCTTCTACACACGAGTTTATGACACTCATGTAGTAGAGAAACATCCATTCATAAGTAACTGTCACTACCTTGCAGAGCTGAGTATCTCACTCGCCCAGTGTCATTCTTACAGCGAAGCGCTTCCCGATCGGAGCCTCACTTCTCGGGAACTACCTATCGAGCGGAAGCTCTCGTCATCTGTCGATTCATTATTGTGTACCTTTAATTATTGTACTTGTTACTTTTGTCATTATTACATTCCAATAAATACAATTCAAACACCACGACTTTTACATCAGCAGAGATCTCCGACTCTACAAACGGAGTGGTGACCCTTGAGTTCAACTCTATCCAAAACCGGAGGGCTCATCCACCTCCAAAATATTTATAATTTATCTTTCTTCTTAAGCCATACAATTGATATCTAATGAATTTAAAATTCCACCCCACTTCTAATGATAGTACGATATTTTTTCCAGGGAGATACTGGCGGTCCATTGGTCAGCAATAATAGCCTGATCGGTATTGCCTCTTGGGTCGTGCCATGCGCTGTCGGCTACCCCGATATCTATTCCAGGATCAGCTCTTTTGCTGCCTGGATCAATTCGAATGCTGAGAACTAAGTTCACCCAGACTGTGGAAGCCTTATAAGTTACTTATCATGTCATTTCCCTCGCTATTTCTGCGTTTTGTTTATCTCAGAGTTCAAAATATTGTTTGTAATTTTTTTAGTGTCTGCATAATATCGAAACAATAAAAACAGGATATCTTCTAATGTTTTTTTTTGTTTATGAAATTAAATAATTCATAAAGTTGTGCACTCTAGTGCAAGGAAACAGGTTACAAAACTTCGAAAATATAGTTTCGCTGTAGGTTTACGGCGCTATACGTGTACATTTTAATATTAAATTTGTTTTAAATGTTTAGAAATATGTTAAAAATGCTAACATTATAATTAACTGAGTTTTCATCGATACATAAAAATAGGAATACTTTAATTTTATTAAATATTTTCCTAATTTAATAAAAAAAATACTATAAAGCTTAATTTTATTTAACTAACATACAAGTTTCATGAGAAGCATCAAAAATTACAATAAAATGATAATAAATAACATAGATTAACTAATACTAATACATAGTTGAAGGTATAGAGAAAGAAACACAAAATAAAATATAAAAACATAAAAATAAACGTGGATTCTAAGTTTTATGTGTATTTACATAATTATGATGATACTAGAGTAATTTAAATTAAATGAAATTCGGTATTAGATTTGGTTTAGTAATTTTATTTTATTAACAACTAGCGATCCAGCTCGGGTTCGCCCGGTACAATTTGTTTTTATAGAGGTACACTAATAATACATGTGTAAAATTTCTCAATAATAGCAAACGTCCGTCAACGACGTGTGCTCTTGTTGAGGGTGTGCCCTCGGGTAGGCGATGCTGTATATGATGTATATCCACATCAGTATATGATGTATATCCACATCAGCCCTGATGATGGACCCTGCAATGGGATCCGAAACGTTGGCCAGAGAGGTCACATATACACGGCAGAATATCCCAGAAAACTATACACATAAGATTCTGAACGGCCGTGAAAACCTAAGGACATTTTTAAAGTTTTCATAGCCGCCATTTAAAAAAAAAATCTCTGCCACCTATGAAACCTATATGTATAAATCGGTAGAGGAAATTCATATAAACAATAATGTAGGGGTTACCCTATACACAGCCACGGGCCCGAACAGACCATCAGCAAGTGGCGCAGATTCGTCAGCGGTCTATCCAGCAACACGAGGACGGCGAGGTCGACGCCCCAGTACCACCGGTCGCAGGCATGAGCCGGACTCGAGCACGGGTGACACCAGCGGGCGTAACTAATACATGCACACGCGTACCAAGTCGTACACCCGCTGACAAACAGGAATCCTTTGTTCAGAAATAATATAAAAAGCAGCCCATCTCCTACGTGGGCATGTCAGTCTGTCCCCATACCTCGTGGCCCTTAGAGTATCTATCATTGTCTTTATAATCATACTCATGTAAATTTTGTACATGTACATGTTTTATCGAGATAATAAATTATCAAATATTCTCCGCCTTTTGCACGACGGTGGTGACCAAAAAAGCAACTGCTCCAAACCATCTCCAAACCACCCAAAAAACTATATAGTCATAAACTCCTAAAGCGTCTGGTTTCTGAAATATTCACACATAAAGATTGCTATTTGTACCTTTGAAGTGTCATAAAAATGACACAATCGATAAGTAAGTATTGTTAAAAAGCATTGCGATTACGTGAATTTACTAAATTGCAAAGGTGATGAAATGTTATTGTTTTCACTGAATTTTGAAGTTGGGCGTATAAATAAGGTAAATTATTTAATGATGACGAGTACTTATTGGTTATTCAAAACCTCTAAATAGTTAAGTCTAAGAATTACAATATAATGCCTGCGGCACCTTATAAAACATGACATGTTCGGTTTTCAACACATGAAGCGTAAAGAATCAAGCCGCGTTGCATTTCTTCTCTCACTTATTGTTTCGTATATTACGCACATTCAATCTGCCACGTATATGTATTTAATTATTTCCTCTTTATCGTTTTCGTTGTGTTTGTTGTTACCTAATTGTTTTGTTTGACTATTATTTAATTGTTATTGTTGAAAAATTCATATGCAAACAAATCCGATGCCGAAATTATGACTCAATTGACATGCGGGGACAATAGCATTGCTTTTTTAAAAAGATGATCTCTTTGTTTTTGACTGAGGTTTTAGGGACGTTATGAAGTAGGTTACAAAGCTTTTATCCCGCGACAAAATGTGAAATTGAACGACAACTCACTACTCAGGAGGCCAACGAGTCACGTAAAGTAACCTCGTGTCGCTGGGTGGTTGAGACCATTATGTGTTGTCATGAGGTCATTTAAAAACTCAGTTTCGGCAATTGCGATTTAAATATACAAACATAGTCGTACCACATTTGTACAAAGAAGTTCAAATCGCTGTGCCCTTATTAACTCATGACAGCGCTTTAGCAGCAAATTTTTCCCCGACTTGATTCACTAATACCGTTAATGCTCAGCTTTTATATGATACAATGTATGAACGTACGGGAAGACAGTGAAATTATAGTAATTGGGATATTCGAGCGGACGGCGAGTTTTTCTGGATACCCGACTTCCTACAAGATGCTCCTCTTCAGTGCGAAGGAAGAGGATATCACAATTACAATTACAAAAAAGATAATTTAAAAGTTCTGACATCCAGATTCTTCAGTGAAAGTACCTCTTTTTATGATACATCAGGTCTTGCATTCCATAGTACAGTGAATGTAGAAATCTGGACCCAGGAAGAAAGAGTATTTCGTGGCTGAAGAACCCGAGGTTATTGTTTGGCCAGTTTACTGAGGAGTTACTCCGGACCGCACTAGACTCAGTCCCGGTTGTATCAATTTGGATCAAAGTTCATTTATAGCATATCAAACAACCCGTTTCCTTAAAAATCAATGCTTTAAACGAGCTTTCACTTAAATCCAACTTGATCCAACCGGGCCTACGTGCTGATAATCAACGTCCGTTGGATTGATTAGGCACAAGAAGTGAAAATCACGAAAAAGTGTGGTTATTCCCACTTTTTCAAACCAATTAATCAATAAATCAATCATATATTCAATTGTATTGTTTGTTTTACTGATAACAGGTTTTGCCGTAATCCAGAATGTCCCTTGATAATCTCCAAACAGTCAAGTTTCTGATTTGCAATTCAAACTGCAATCAATCTCCTCAATAAATTCAGATCATCATTCGTCGCAATAAGAAATAGGTAAAATTACTGCGTAATTTTTTTTTGTCTGAATATTGAAATATCTGATGATAATTACACTTCTAGAGCGGAAATTACTTTTTTATTTGAACTTAATTTAATTAAAATATTTTTATTTTTATTTTATTTATTTATTTATACAGTAGATACGTGTGTTTCTTTTATAATGAATTGATTCAATATTATAACATTTTTATATACATTATACTCCCCATAATATGAGCCAAAGCTCGAGCTTATGGGAGGAGTATTTACAAGCTAAATTAAAGTACAAAAGAAGAACTAAAGAATTAAAGTATAAAAGTGACATGTGAGCAATGTTACAATTCATCGTTGTCGAAAATCAAGGATTTGACTTCTTTCTTAAACTGTTCGTATTTTGGAATGTTCCTTTCTTGAAATTTGTTTTGCGACAACAATGTATCGTGCCATTTAACTCCCAAGTATGTATAATGATGTCGTGCCCTGGTGGTTCTTAAAGATGGTATCTTTATTTGTCCCTTTGTTCTATGTCTACTACTTATACAGTCTAAGGGGTGAGATTTATTTAAAATATTCTTTGTAAATTTGGCAGAGGGAGTTTGTTTTTTATATTTTTTTGTTAATTTATAATATTAAACATAAAGATAATCAAAACATCGTAAATTACCCCGAAAGGTAGTCCTACTATGGCATTAAAGTATAATGTAAATACATTTAATGACAACCAATCAATCAATACACACATTTATAGTTGGGAAATTAGAAAATAATAATAATAGAACTGTAGAAAATAAAATTAAGAATTATGTTAACACGGCTATGTTAAGAATGATGTTAATGATTAAATTAACAAGGTATTCGATGTATTAAATCATAGTTCAAGTAAAAAGTTCGGTCAACGATATCTATCACGTGACTGGAAAAGTCCTCTGCTAAGCTACTTTCGCGAATTTTCTTTATGATCAGCACGTATTAATTTTTCGAAATTTTCTTGTGTATCTTTTTATTTTTTTTATTTTACGCTTCAACGGGCCAAGAGGCCCAATTACAGAAGCGAAATACATCACAAAACACCCAGATTTGATTGATCACAGAGATTGATTGTGACGTCACCGGGAATCGAATTCGGAACCCCTCGGTGTGGGAATTAAGTGTCATGCCCACTGGGCTACCAGGGTCGTATCTTTCTGAAAGGCATATTCACTCAGTAATGTTACTAATACTAAAAACTTAAAATAACGGGACGGCGTGAGGAGTGGGGTGGAGAATAGAGTCCAGTGGATATGTGGGCGTGGTCATTAAGCGCAGAGGAGGGAACGTAATAGATGGAATTTGAATATTTTTTTATTTTTTATTACTATTAATCGCTAGGTTTTCTAAAATATCTAGTCCATCTATCTAAAATCTACATATCGATTTCTTTAAGTCACTTCCTTAGTTACTGTCCTGCACTATCACATATTAATATTTATTTATAACGCGTATAATCCACCATAACGTGACGTAACGCATAACATTAACATTATTTGTTTGATAATTTAAAAAATGATTGAATAGTATAATTTGCGAGTTTATCTTGCGTTGCGTGCAGATAATATTTATAATATATACAAAAATAAGCGGCTTAATTTTTTTTCAATTGATAACTTTTTTGAATAAATACGGGATCCCAGTGCAGCGAGGATATCACAGGCTGTGTGACACGGTTGTAAGATGTTGAAGGTATCTCTGTTTCTGTTCGCTCTGGTGGTTGCGTCACTCGGTGAGTTACTTGCATATTTTTATCCCAAATGATTCCATAAATATTGCTAAATGTTACAGATAATATCCTGATATTTTTTAGACAAAATCATAAACAATTTAACAAATTTTTATTTGTATGTTTTGAGAACGCAATTACTGGATTTAGTCCACAGAGAGATAATTATTAATTAAGTTAATTTATAGAACTCTCATTGAGACGAATCTATTTATTTGGGAAAAGTGTATGAAAGTCTTTATAAGGGCCCAGGGCTTATAAACTATATACACGTTATATTGCTTAGTAATTCTTTCGAGAAATTTCTGTTCAAATATCGCACGTAAGCATGTATTTCGCTTAATTGATCTGCGCCTCACTGGTTGGTTACACCGATCGCCACGGCTTGTCGCTAATCTCGCACCGGTAGACACGTCAAAATATAACTGTCAACAAATGCTGATTTTCGAGCCTCCTAGATTATTATAGTATTTACTATACTGTTACCGTCGTTTACAGGCTATTCCAGACGTTTACAGAAGTTTACAAAGTGTTTTAGATAATCAATATCAATCAAGATATATTATGGATATCTCATAGAGTCGAAGCTCTATTTTTTATGTGGTAAAGTAGGTATGGAAGTCTTTTTTGGTGTTCATAGAGCTTACGACCTATTGTACGGCTGGCTTAAGTGATCTCTTTACACAAGGCAATGTTCACCAATTCCGCCGTGAGAAAATCCACACATTTTCAAATTTTTTTAAAGTTGTGTATATGTTCTAAATCAGTGTATTTCATGTATTCATATTAGGTCATTGTGGTTTGCAAATTTTTTGACTCATTGTTTAGGCTACTTGTACAGTATTATAGCTCTGTTACATATACTCTGTACACTGTACATGACATCCACTTGTGTTCTCGAGTAGTGCATGTGTTTTGGGACAAAGCCATGTTGATTACCCGTAATAAATAGCTTCAAATATCTTTCCTAAAAATAAAAGTATACCAATCGATCTATAGTTAGTAATGTCACTTTTGTTTCCTAAGGATAGGTGCAATGTGAGCTACCTTCTACAAGCCTGGGAACATTATCTCCTTTAAAGATTTGCTTCATAACAGACATTCACCTACTTTTCATCTCCCCTTTTGTAAGACCAACTCAAAACAAAACTCCTTTATGTACAGATCCACAAATTCATTTAACACAATCTATCACCACATTGACATTTTTAACTCAACGATAAGAAACATAAAATAAACCATATCTACACTACCTCACCCAAACTATTTCATACATTATATCTCCCCTTCTACTCCCGTCCCACATTCCCCTCCACCCTCACCACTCGCTGTTAAAGTAAGTTAAAGTAAATTAATAATATTTAGTGGAAAATTTGTAATTGGCATAATTTTAAAAACCATTATTTATATTTGTTAAGATGTGGATTTGCTGTTAATTTTCCCTAAAATAAAATAAATAAATAAATAAATAAATAGTGAGGACAGTTTCTTACAAGGAGTAAAGGAATACCATCAGGTTCCGTGGCCTGGATCCGATCATATATAGTTTTTTATCAATTGTATATAGAAAATTGTATCGATAGTCAGCAACGGGAGCTTTCACAAAGCACAAGCAGTAAATGTATATAATTAAGGATAATTTTATATGCATAAAATACTTATTTACCCAACGAGAACCTACCCAAAAGAATTAAAAGAGGGAACTTTCCGTATATTTGATTAGACAATGCTAGCGACATCTGTAGTCTTTTCTCATGAAACATTGATTTCGCAGTCCCAGTCACTCTTTATTTGTGTTTCAGGCGCCCCACGGTCCGATGGCGACGACTGGCGCATCGTGGGCGGGTCGGACGCGAGCCCCACCCCCTACCAGGTGTCTCTGAGGTCCATTGATGACATCCACTTTTGCGGAGGGTCCATTCTTAATGCACGCACCGTCGTCACTTCGGCGTATTGCGTTTACACGTAAGTAGAGCCTCCATATATTCGTGATTCCAACTATTCAAATATGGAATAATTAATGATAATATATTCGAATACATATTCGAATATATTCGTAAAATTTTTCGAAAGGAATAATTTACTTCGGATGATAAATACATTCCATATATTAAAAAAACACAATAATTGTGGTATGTTATAAAAAAACAACAAAAAATATATTGAAAAATAATGTCGAATTAAGAAATACAAATAAAAAAACACAAAAAAAATATGTCGATAACTGACAAAATTTTAGATATATTTATATTACCTACTTCATATCTCACACCCGACGTGCAAGTTTTTTGAAAATTATTTTGTACATAACTTCTTTTTTGTCGGCTCAAATATATATGAAAGCTTAATACTTAATACTAAAGAATAATAGAAAGCCGACAAAACAATGGTTTTAAACGTAAGTGCTTTTATTGTAATAAAACTATAAAGATAAACATGACTTTAAAAAAAAGGCAAATGCAAAAGACATTTATTATATAGCCCATAACGGTATACATGAAATGACTTTGAAGGCTTGCAAATGAATTTCAGGGTTCGTAAACCTTGGTTGCGTTTGGAAAAATATTAAAAATCTAATAATGAGCGAATACTTTACGAATACTTTTTAAAGTATTCGAATAACGAATTCTTAAAAACAGGCGAATATATTCGAGGTTCGAATATTCGAATATTCGGATTGTGAGCCAGTTATTTTCCACTTATCCCAATACTCCTAGTACCCAAGGTACGAGAAGTTTTTTAATGTGCACCGACAAAGCAAATGCAAATAAATATTTTACCCTTTAATTGTGTTTTGTAAGTGTTCAATATTTTTTTTTAAATTTCGTTACAAACAAGAAAAAAAAAGTGTATTTCAAACAATATTCAAATAAATGTGTACCAAAAACAAATAACAAGCACATAAAAAATAATAAATGAATTATTAGACATTTATTTTACGATATTTTTAAAATTGTATATGTCTGCGTGAATTGATTATACGAAAAAATGATTTATTTGTTCATACTTCAATTATAATCGATTCAAGCGTGTAACATTAAAAACAATGAAATAAAAAAAATATTTTTTTTTTCTTACGAGTTTAAATGGATCTCTATATTGTCATATGGAGTTTAAATGGATCTCTATATTGTCATACAAGGCGCCATGACTGTTATTTTAGCCTGGGGTTATCAAAGTTTTTTATTCCAGTACCCTGGAGACATCCCCAACAACCTCCAAACCATCACACTGAACACGTTGAGCGTACCTGACTGTGATGAGAGGATTCATACCATTACCATTATTGACACCCAAATCTGCACCCTCACTAGGAGCGGACAGGGAGCATGCTACGTGAGTCTTTCAACATTTTTTTTTATCTTTAATTTCTTCTTAATAATGTCTTCCTCCACCATAATCTCATGGGATTATGGTGGAGGAAGACAGATTAAGCGCTTTTAATTTATTAATATATTTATTTAATCACGCAAGTCACTAGACACAAATATAATCACTACACTCATCTTCAATTCTAATTTATTATGTACTAATCACTCTTTTCGTATTGGTGGATAGGTAAAAAAAAGTACCTAATATATTTATTTAATCACGCAAGTCACTAGACACAAATATAATCACTACACTCATCTTCAATTCTAATTAATTATGTACTAATCACTCTTTTCATATTGGTAGATAGGTAAAAAAAATTACCTATCCACCAATATAAAAATTATAATAACTATAAAAACAGCAGTTTAAGTCCCAAGGCCCTGTAAAAATAAAAAATAATTATTACTGATGACGAAAACTGCCTTTGGGCAGATATCCTTTAAATGTTACTCTTCTAAGAGACTGCCAATAGAAATAAATTGTCATCAAATGGGATTATATTTAAGAATTGTATTATAAAATGGATTAAGGAATTAGGCAACGAATAAAAAAAAAAATAATATATAATCTGGTCTTCATGACCTGAACTCCCAATCATTCATCAGCTAACTACAATTGGTGAGAATTGAGACCGACCTCCCTCATTGTATTTATCTCTTTATGTCTTTCCCGTCAACAATTATTGCAGACAGTGTAACATTATATTTTTTCCAGGGAGACGCCGGCGGTCCATTGGTCAGCAATAATAGCCTGGTCGGTATAGCCTCTTGGATCTTCCCATGCGCTATCGGCTACCCCGATGTCTATTCCAGGGTCAGCTCTTACGCTGCCTGGATCAATTCGAATGCCGAGAACTAAGTTCACCCAGACTGTGTGTGTTCTGGGTATACTGTGGTGGAAGCTTTATAAGTTACTTATCATGTCACTTCCCTCGCTATTTTTTATCTCAGAGTTCAAAATATTGTTTGTAATTTTTTTAGTGTCTGCATAATATCGAAACAATAAAAACAGGATATCTTCTAATGTTTTTTTTTGTTTATGAAATTAAATAATTCATAAAGTTGTGCACTCTAGTGCAAGAAAAAGATTTACAGAACGTCGTAAATAATGTTTCGCTGTAGGTTTACGGCACAATACGAGTACATTTCAATATTAAATTTGTTTTAATTGTTTTAGAAATATATTTTAAATGCTTTTATTATTATAATTAACTGTGTTTTCAACGATAGTTTTTTTTTAAATTATAGAGACGCGAACACGGAATACGTGTCACATCAATATTCTTACTATTTTCAAATTAAGCTAAACGCTTGTGCTATGAAAACAGGACTTACTTGCCAGAGTGAGGTTTGAACCCGCGACCTTTGAATTACGAGGCGAGAGTTCTAACCACAAGACCAACAAGCTACCCATACTACTAAAAATAGGAGTACTTTAATTATATCAAATATTTCCCTGATTTAATTTTAAAAAACACTATAAAGATTAATTTTATTTAACTAACATAAAACTCATATAAGTTACATGAGAAGCATAAAAAAAAAAAAAAATGATAACAAATAACAGAGATTAACTATCTTTTAAAAATAAATACTTCAAGGTATAAAGAAAGGAAAACAATATAAATTTAGAAAACATGAATAAAGTTTTATGTGCATTTACATAGTGATGATGATACTAGAGCAACTTAAATTAAATTCTTACAATAAAACGTAATTTTATTTTATTAACAACTACTTTACTTTTACCTTTATCTCGTGGCCATCAGAGTACCGAGTCACAAAAGACCCCTTGCTCTTTCATCATTGTGTGGGTGAGAGATTAATTTACCTCACTTGCGGGGGTTGGTGTTGTGGATAGTGTGGGAGTTTTTTACAGCGGAGGTGGCGCAGGTGGGGGGGCCCGGGGGTCGGGGTCCCGCATGAGGACCATTTTTGGTCTCCTGAATTTTCTGGGGATTTTCTCGTCGTAGCACGACAGTGTTTATGGTGGGGTTTGGATGAGAAGGGATGCCTGCATAGAATCGTTCAGCGGTTTGTCTGATGAATTCCTTTGTGGGAGGAATGCCCGAGTCGTGGTGTAGGTGCGTTAGTTTGATCCAACGTGGCGCATCCAGGGCTAACCGGATGGCTTTGTTTTGCAAAATCTGAAGTTTGTTTGTATGCATGAGTGCGGCGTGGCCCCAGACGGCGGCTGCGTATGTGAGGATGGGCCGTATTACGGCTTTGTATAGGAGTAGTTTGTTGTCTGGCCAGTTTTTCGATTCGCGGCTTCTTCTTTATTTCGAATGTGTGTGCGAAACGTGAGTTTGGCGTTGAGAGTGATACCTAGGTATTTTATCTCTTCCGTCCAAGGGATTTTTTCGCCGAACATTCTACTGTTAGGCTTATGGTCAGTGGATTTGGATCTACGGGAGTAGAGTGTGGAGGCGCTTTTAGAGGGGTTTATCCTTACACGCCAGGCTTTGCACTACTTCTCGAGTTCGGAAGCTTGCTTTTGGACTCGGCGTATTTCGAGGGTGTGGTTTTGTGATGTGGCTAGGAAGGCGGTATTGTCCGCAAATTGGGCTATTGTGACATGGTCGTCGATAGGGGGGGAATGTTACTTGAGTAGAGGTTGTAGAGTAATGGGGCCGGGAGTGACCCCTGGGGGACTCCTGCACGAAGTGGGCGTGGAGTCACGTCATGTGGAGAAGTGGCCATCGAGTTTTACTCGGAAGTGGCGATCGCGGAGATAGCTTAATAAAAGCTGGATCATGGGGCCAACCCAAATTGGTCAATTTTGTAAAGAAGGCCGTTGTGCCATACTCTGTCGAAAGCTTTGCATACATCGACGGACAGGACTGCAGTATATTGACGCCTGAGGAGCCCTTCGGTAATTTGCTCAATCACGCGCAAAAGCTGGTGGATGGTGGAGTGGTTCTGTCAGTCGGGGATGATGTTTTTTGCGAAGGTTTGTATTTTTAGGCGGGTAAGGATAAGTTTTTCAAGAACTTTGCCTGCAGTGGGTAGGAGGCTGATGGGGCGATGGTTTTGGGGCAGGAGGGGGTCTTTTAATGGTTTGGGTGTTAGAATTACATCTGCAAGTTTAAATGCTTCGGGGAAGCAGCGGAGGCGGAAGGAGGCGTTGCAGGTGGCTGTGAGTGCACAGATTGCTTTATCAGGGAGGCATTTAAGTATTTTATTGGTAATCGCATTCGGGCCAGGGGCTTTCTTGGTGTTTAGGGAGAGGATGATTTTCCGGACTTCGTATGGTGAAGTGGGAGTTATAGAGGGGCCTGTAAGGGGTTAGGAGGTTAGTGATTCTACGTGGGCGTTAATTTGGGACGCCATTGCGGGGTCGCTGGCAGGGTTTGGTGTGAATTGATATTTGAGACTATTTGCGAAGACTTCGGCCTTATCTGCCGTGAAGTATACTAGGCCGTTTGGGCTTTGAAGTGGGGTGGAGTAGGTTTTGGGTTTGCGCAGTGACTTGGATACTTGCCAGTATGCGCGTTTGTCGTCACACAGTGAAGTGACGAATTTATGCCAGCGTTCGTTGCGGAAGGAGCTGAGGGCATTTTTTACTTCGTAGGAGAGCCTGTTTGCCCGATATTTGTCTAACGGGTCGCCATAGCGTTGCCAGTTCTTGCGGGCTCTATTTTTTTCCCTAATAAGATCTTTGATTTCTTCGGGTAGGTCGGGTCTTTTTGTGTCGGCTGGGGTGGTGGTGGTGGCCTTTTTTGTGGCTTGCTGAATTGAGATGGTGAATGTCTCGACTGCCGAGTTTAGTGCGAGTGCGTCTGGGATAGACGTGGGGATGGTGACTGAGTTTTCGATGCATTTTGGGAGTTTTTGCCATGAAATTTTGTCTTTGGTGGGGTTTAGTGGGTTGAGTGGGGTTTGACTGTCTGAGATGGATAGTAGGACGGGGTTGTGATCTGAGGAGAGCTCACTTACTGTTTGTAGAGTGTAGGGGGTGGTAATGTCTTTGAATATGACTATGTCGATAACATCGGGGCGATTGCCGGTCACTGGGTATAGTGTGGGAATGTCGGGGGCATCTATTCAATTCAATTCAATTCAATTCAATTCAATTTATTTCATGATAATATGTACATGACAAACAAAATGTTTAAGGCATACATATTAGGAAGTACATATAACAAAAATGAAAATATTTAATAAATTAAAAATAACATAAAACCTGGTCAAAGGTGTAGGAGAATCCCGCTTCGGAAAACCCCC
Organism: Agrypnia vestita; assembly: GCA_016648135.1. Classification (NCBI taxonomy): domain Eukaryota; kingdom Metazoa; phylum Arthropoda; class Insecta; order Trichoptera; family Phryganeidae; genus Agrypnia; species Agrypnia vestita. The sequence continues at coordinate 17,107 of JADDOH010011392.1, read as the reverse complement.
TCAGACACATGGAATATATCAATACCCAAAGCGATTTTGTTCAGCATAGCTGTGGCTCTTCCAACAGGCATAACCATCGGCAGGTTGGTCCTGTATATTGGAATGTGAAACAATCTATGCTGACGATGTCTAGTATAATTATCAGGAACATACAAACCAATGCTCTGCATAATTTGAGGATTATCGATCATACCGCGCAACAATCGATAAAAATGTGTAATCAAATACACATTCCTTCTAGTCTCTAAACTATTGTAGCCAAGCATACCCTGGAGAAACTCGGTTGGGTAAAGCCAAGGATAATGCCCGTACTCTCTCATGTAGAGATATCTCAGAAACTTCTTTTGGACTTTCTCCACCATAAGAGAGTACTTGCCCTCATCATCTATGGAGATTGAGGCTTGAAGTGAATAGTTGTAAAGGTGGTTGCCTTTGGAGTTTGGGTGGCGGCTGTGCCAGGCGCCATGTTTGGCATTGAGGTCGCCTGCAATGATGGTGGGGATGTTTTCTTCTAGGAGATTATCTAGTTCATTTGGAATGAGGCGTTTGTTGGGGGGGCTGTAGACCGAAATGAACTTTATTGGCCCGGAGTTGATTGTGTTGAGGACGAGCGCTGTGGTCTCGATATTTTCAGTGGAAGGGACATTTGAGAGGCAGTGGTCGAGGAAGTGTTTGACCAGAATGGCAGTGCCTCCTCCGTGGTTACGGATGCGGTCAGTCCTGTGGACGATGTAGTTTGGGACATATAGATTGCGGTCGGGTTTTAACCAGGTTTCGTTGATCAGGAGGATGTCGAGGTTGTACTTGGCTAGGAAGACTTCGAGTTCGCCTCGGTAGTCGTGAAGTTTTCCGTTTGCGTTCCAGAACGTTGCTTGGATTGAAAAAGGGCGGTATGTGGGCGGGGTGGGTGGGGTGGTGGGGTTGTCTCCCGTGTTGGGGGATGGACGTAGGTTGGTGACGGGTTGTTTTGTGTTTATGGCCATCAGGGGGGGGGGGTTGCATGGGAGGGGTTGTCTGGTTCTGGGTTACCATACTGTAGGAGCGGTATTGATTTTTTCTCCTGCGCATTTTACGCAGCGTGGCTTCCCGAAGCAGCACGCTGAGCTATGGCCAAGAGCTTGACATCTGAAGCACTAGGCTTGTCGGGCGCGCGCTCGTAACCTCTCAACGGTTACACATAGGTGGAGGATCTCTTTGAGATCTGAAAAGATTTTTTTTACCAGCGTCATTTCTGGTAAGTGTAACTAGGATAAGGGGGAGAGCCGTGCGGCTTGGACCTTGTTTCATCCGGTGGGTGGTAATCACCGGGTAGTCAACTGAAAGCTCATTGGTCACATCTTGGGCTGATAGGGATTAGGGGATGCCCCTGATGACTACTTTCAAGGGCTTATATTCGGGCAATCGCAAGGAGTGGTGTTCTACTTTGCGGTCTTGTAGGTATTTAGTGATGCGGTGGTGGTCCATAGGGGTTTTGATGAAGATGTAGATATATCTTCCTCTGTGAAGTCTACACCCCTGTCTTGGAGCCTAGCTGCAATTTTTGCGTAGTCTTCCTTAGTCGCTTTTGCTGCGTTGGATTGCTTACCGTTGGGTGAGCTGGGTGGGGAGGTAGGTGGCGGTGGGGTGGTGGGGGTCGCGGGGGTTTGGGCCGTACGCTTGTTTGGCGGAGATTGTGGGGGTGTATTGATGCGCCTGATTAAGGCTGGGGGTGTTTTGTTCCTGTTGGACACGGGAGAAGTTCTGGGGCTTTGCCGCATGCGTTTGCGCTTTTGGTTTGTTAGGCTGAGGACCGGCGTGATAGCCGCAGCTCTTAATCGGGGGCAGAGAGTACCCCTGCTGGCTCTGACGGGAGCATATCGGATTGTGTCCGGTGCGGCCCTACCGGTGTTAGCGGGGGTGCTCCCTGCTGACTTGGAGGTACTGGAGTTCAGCGCCAGGCGAAGTGTTAGGAGGGGCCTGGAGGTAAACTACTTTGATAGAACCATCAGGCTCTCGGGGGCGCTGCAACATCAGGTGTTGGGTCAGAGATTGAGAGAAATATCATGTATAGTTTGGCAAAAAATATGGTATACGGCCATCACCGGAAGATGGACTCATTCCTTTTTTCCGAGGGTGACTGTGAAGGAAAAGGGCAGTGGATATTTTCCATCGCTGGACCACCACACTGTTCAGCTGCTATCGGGACACGGAGAGTTCAGGTCGAAGCTTTTCGATCTTGGACTCTCCGTTGACCCGTGGTGTGCTTGCGGTCGGGTGGCCCAAACGGCGGAACATATCCTCTGGGAATGTACGATCATGAATGACGCGAGAGAGGATATGTTAGCAGGATTAACTGAGTTTGGAATGACTGCGACAGGACGTCCATCCAATGATGTCCTAGTGAGGAATGAAAGGAACTTCGGATGCTTCCGAGGGTTCGTTGTGGGGTAGTGTGTGTGGTAGAGGTAGCGGAGGTTGGTCTATGCTAGCACAATAGTACACGAATGAGTGCACGCACGGACGCGCTGACGCACAAACACGCAGGTGTATAAATATACGAATATTTGAATATTTAAATATGTATATTTTTTTAAATATAGAAGTGTTTGAGTACACTAGTATATCAGCAAATCAACAAATTAGTAGTCATTCATACAACCGAGTAGGTATGCGTACCGCAGCCGTACAACAATCAAATGCGTAAGAGCGCGCGCTCACTAGACAGTAACACCGTTATGGGTGGTTGGTTGTTTTGAACGGAGAGTGAGGAGGTTTGTTTTGAAAGTATTTTGTGCCTCCCGGGTTGGAGTGTACTGGCGGTTGCGGCCGGCGCCGAGGGCCGGCTACACAATGGGGGAGAAAGTGCGTTCGTGGAATTCTGTTAATAGCCGCTGACGGCAGGGCGGAATTAGGTATTTAAGATTTGGAATTGTTGTTGGTGGGAATTTCTTACTGGGAGAGTTGACTATGGTGTGTTTTGTGTAGGAGAATGTTCGTTGTATGTGTTCGATGAGTTTGACAGTTCACAATTGTCTTAGAGCAGATACTGAACTCTGATAGACAAAAGACAAAGCAAAAGTGGAGACTCGCCGGAGCAGGGTGTGTTGCGGAGTCCTTGTTGATGGGTTTGTTCGACCATATGCGACAAATATTATTCAAACTGTACACTGCTTGGCGAGCGACTATAACGAGTTCATTGTGTCCATTTCACTAATGCCTTTGCAAGTGTACCCTGTGGTAAAAAGCTCTGAAAAGAGCTAAAAAACCCACAGTATGCTGGCAATGTTACTGAGTTAATTGTGTTGGATATTTTTTATTTTTTTTATTTATTTGTTATATTTATTTATTCAGTAGATAAATAATAACGTTTTTTTTATAATAAATTGATTCTATGTTTTAATAATGAGAGCGCATTAGCAGTAAATTTTTTCCCTACTTGATTCACAAATACTTTTTTATTTTTACTTACTTTTATCTAATGGTCAGCTGAGTACCGGGTCACTTGGACCCCTTGCTTATTCATCTTGATGTAATGTGCTAGTGCAATTTTCAATGCATAAAAATCTTTCTGGTAAAATGCAGACCATAACAGTAAAAACTACGTACAAATCCGTTAAGTGGTTCTAGAGATTAGGACGGTCATACAGCCGGACAGATGCTCGCCGGGGATTTTATTTTATACTATTTTGTATTGATTAAAAACAAGTAAAAATTAAACAAGGGTATCACGGTGTAAAAGTTATATAAAAACGTTACAAATAGCAGAGTTCGGACACTTTGTAACATAGATACGCCGATCTTCCGGCATGGTCCTATATTGGAGTCAACGGACATCTTCCTCAGGAACGTCAAGAGCGTTACCTCGCATGAATCGGTCCGATTCTCCCAAAATGTGTGTTTGTGCGGACAGCGTGTAAATAGCCATCCGCTTTATTGAATTTAATATTCAATTAACACTTTGACTGCTGAACGATTTTCTTCGACATCACGTCGGTGCTAAAAATTTAGCCAATATTTAAAATTCTTAAGATAATGATTTTAGGGATAATTTATTGTCATTTACCCCCATAAATCCATTAGTTCTCTCCGGGCGGTCAGCACCACCATAAACAAACCACTGTTTTTTCAATGACAAATGTCAGATAGTGCGTTTACACTCACCCAAAAATATATCTGGTCAATATTATTCACCAAAATAACTATATTTCAAAAAATATTATTATTATTGCATGTCTTCTCTTATTCATATATTTTACAATTCTCTGTACGTCTAAATTTCGTCTGTTGGGTAATTTTTTTCGTATATATTTTTCATATTTATTTTTAATCAACATGATATAATGTTTCTGAAAGGCGTTGTAGGATTTTTGGATATGTGATAATAAATAAAAAATTATAATATAATATATAATTTTGATATTTCAAATTGAAGCAGTTCATATTATAAAATGCATGAAAATATAGTTATAAACCATGCCGTAAAAGTGTTGTGCAGTTTTACTTAACACTGTAAATGTAATTGGTAAACAAATAATAAAAAGAAAAAATCTGGTTGGCCAGAGCATTCAGGGCGAAAATAAAATGTATCTTTGCATTTATTGTGCTCATTTTTTTTTCAAAATAATTTGCTCCGTTTTATTTTTATTCGGTTAGTGTATTTAGTACAAAATGTAGGAAGTGTAGTTTTATTAATAGCCAATGTCAGCTTGTCATAGCTTTTGCTCCAGATTGCTTTTATTAGAATGGTTGATGCATTTTTATATGATATGTATGAAAATTTTAATATCAGTACACAACAATTTAAAAAAAAAGTCTTATGGAATACTGCTGTACTCATCCTTTACTCCGTCCACAGTAGACAGTGTCTAAATTCAGTAAATGCACACAAATTGTCTTAGAAAAATATTACACTAGAAAGTCTGATCTACACAAATATAAAAAATATTACTGACCCAAAATTCATATACCACGTAAAAATTGTCTTTACACTTAGAAGACCCTTATATACAAATTGAAAAAAAATCGTTAAAAATTGCTATATTACGAAAAAGTTATCATTACACAATGAAAAGAGTTTTTCTACACTAAATTGGAAAAATATAATATTTACATAAAAATATAATAATAACAAAAAATATTTAAAAATCAACACGCAAAAATTCCTGTGTGAACGAGCTTTATGTTCATGAACGAAAGGAATGCAAAAAACCGTAAGAAAATGACTCAAATATACGACGTATTGTCTACTACCAACCCGCAGGTATAGAACGCCGACAGGCGTTTTCAGCACACAGCGAATGTTTTTGAGAACGCCTATAGGCGTTTTCAGCACTGGACGTGTTAATACCTCTCAATATGATATCATGCAAAAACGAAAATTACATTTCGTTTCTCTGAAAACATACATGAATAAACCAAAATACGCCAACAAATGATCACTAACCTACGATAGACTATTCTCTTTAGCTTCGAAGACAGTGGAAATCGTCAGCTGCAAAGATCTTCGTGCCGCCCTTTTAAGCAGATATCTTGAGAAGTTTCAAAAGTTCATTCACGTCACAAAATAACACGCGAAGGAAAATATTTGGTGAAATCCCGGAAAAATACGTTCGTTCGATGCGAAAAAATGCACATTCCAGAAGAAAAAACGAGATCAATTGTTTTTTCTCCTTACGAAATCGGAGCCAAAATTTAAATATTTTTTCACGCCGGCGCAGCGTAATATATCAGAAAAAAAATATGGGCCGCAGTAGGCTGACCAACGCCATCTAGCGTCGGATTAAGCCTCACAAGCAGCGTCACCGCTGACATAACGTGGAAAAATCAAATATGCCTCCAGAAAAGGTTATTATATTTGTAATAGTTATTTAATTAATTATCATTTTAAGAGGTATACACATTTATCTATTATGTCGCTTTACCAATTTTCATCATGAATAAGCAATAAAATAGGCCAAAATAAGGTAGACATGATGATACGCCATCACTCAACTCAGTAATTCAATCATGATATATGTCCGCGACGCAAATTCGCCGACGCGAGGACTGAATGGGTGATAAAAAATAAGGGATGGGAGTGTGAAGGAGGACGAATTTAGTGAACTGTATTTCGATAACGTAGGAAAAAGAAACACGGGACGGCCGAAACCTACCGCCACGCGAAAGTTTCCTTCTTCTTCTGGAATCACTGCGATGATACGTGCACCTTACACTTCTGCGAACTGACGAGAGATCGCTTGCAAGAAGGTTCGATACATGCAACATGAATACTTGATGTTCGATGATAACTTTGACACGAAAAGAATAAACGATGTTGCTCACACGACGATAGTGAATGGTACCCACCGCTAACATAGAACCGTTCTAAAAGCAAAAGCTGCCATATCGGTCCTACTCAATCTTCTCCAGATTGAATTTTTTTTCAACTAATAAGCAGGACCGTGCTCTTCCTTACCAGTCGTATGAATTGTTGCGAAGCGGCATAGCCGCTAGAACAAAGCCATTCACTATCCGCTCGGCTCCGCGTATTGTTGCGTACTAAATCCATCTATGAAATTAAATTAAATTCGAGAATAAGATTTTTTCTGCTGTAGAATTATAATTTTTTTAATTTAAAAATTCAAGTAGAAAAAATGACGCAATGATACAGCTTTTATACGAATGCAATGAATGATCGAAATTAATTGATGATATTGTAGAATGAGTTGCAGATCAGAAAATTTTCTACATCAAGATTATCATGTGACAATCTGGATGACGTACGAAAATTGTTATCAATAAAACAAAACCGTCTATTGAATATTTAATTGCGTGTCATAATTTGAATACCTACTGGAAATTAATAAAGCACTAGTGCCAGAAAGTTCACTTTAAGGGGTTTTTAGGATTTTTAAAAAATCGTTTTTTTTTGGTATTTTCTTAAAGCAAAATGTTTCAAAATTATTGTGTGAAAATATCAACTCGATCCGGTTATTAGTTTTAAAGATATCCAACGATAACTGTAGGGCCCTCCGCTGCCGCCCGTACTAATACGCGGACGCTACTAGAGCCGGCCGGGCTGACAAACGGCGCGACTGCTGCGGAACGCGGTTTTTACCTGTTTAATTATAAGAATAATGTACGAAATTTCTTTTATACTTCTACTTTTAGACATAAGATCCTTTTGGCTAACTGAGATTTGATTTAGTGTTAGTACTTCAGTGGCAGTGAAACCCAGCAGTCGATAGGTAATTGTGCGTGTATTATAATCATTTTCAAAAATTTATAATGAGACGTCATGAAGGTATGCAAGGAATATTAATGATTGCCAATGCATAGGATTACATTATGGACCTAATGCACACCGGTATGCTGAAAAACTCGATATAGAGCGCATAAAGATTGCTGACCAACGTGCAAATCAGGTCACTCGAGAAGGCAAAATGAGCCGTAGATAAAAAAAAATCGACATCTTGGAGGCTTACACACCGGCATAAGATGTATTATATGTACCAGAAATAAATGACTCTACGTAAGTAATTTTTTAAATTGTATTTGTATTAATTATTTATGCATAAAACTTTGAACGCGTTTTTCTCAAAATAACGTTTTCAAAAGCGGTGTCCACGATATTTTAAAAACTACTCGACAGATTTAAATGAAATTTAAACATCATATTTTAGGTATTAAAAACTTGTGCTTAATCGAAGGATTTTTTTTTTGACATAAACTTTTTTTTTATAGATAATAAATGAGTGATTTTTTCCCTCAAAATTCATAACTAAGCTTTCAAAGACCGCCATTTTGCTAAATTTGAAAAAATATAAAAAAGCTTCGATTAAGCACAAGATTAACTATTGAACTACTAATTTCTTTTTGTTTCATTAAATTTAGATAAACCACTAAGAAGCACTGATGGACACCGCGAAACACTACTTGCAAAACAGGGGTCAAGAAACGAGATTCTATCGTGGTCCAGTATTAATAATTTTATTTGAAATTTTCGGTATAGTTACTTAAAATATAGTGTAAAACGTTGGTATTATGTATTAAATCAAAACATTAAACAACCGTTCAAAAAAAATTTTTGAAAATGTCTATTTTTTTGCGCCTCTGACTACACGTAACCCCTTAAGATGCATGATAAAAAGTTAATATAGTCTTTTTCACTCTTTAAATGCTATTTTACACACCTTCTTATTAATATTTTCAATACTACTACAGTTCATTCAAATCTTTGATCAAAATCATTTCATTTGAACCTAATTCAAATCTTTGATCAAAATCAGTTCATTTGAACCTAATCTAATCTAACCTAACTTAACATAACCTAACATTACCTAACCTAACCTCACCTAACCTAACCTTACCTAACATAATCAAACCTAGACCCAAAACCTAACTTTTGCGGGTGCTTCGACCGTGCAGCGGGCGCATCGACCGCACAGCGGTCGCCGTCTGTTTGTGCCACCCATTTCGGCCGTAACTCCCAAACACGCGATCTGATCAGCGCGATACCAGTGTCCCCGGAAGGGAGCTTTGCGCACAACGTCTACCGGCAACCGCTGTTCGTTTTTTGAAGTTTAAACCAAATTTCGATGTTACTCAAGCGTTTGTTATCCGAATTTTTAATTGAATTTCTATTTAATTTCGAGAAATACTACAGATAGCTCTTTTTTTTACTTTCGAATACATTCCACACATATGGGCACGCAATCTAGTATCTTGTTAAGTTTATTAAATACTAAATATCGTCACGGAATGGCCGCGAGCCATGAGACGACGCCCAGGATGGCCAGTCGTGAGATAATTGAAACGATAAATAAGGCGAAACAATCGATCGAAGTACCTACCTAATTGGCGAAATAATGCGAGAATTGATTATTCTACGAACGATAAATACGTGTTACCCAGCGATAATAACAGTTAAGTTTACTTCGTTTTAAGTAACTTTGTACATTCAATAATTAATTAATTATTAATTAATAAATCGCTAACTAATTTCCAGTGTTTTCATTCATTCCTCACTGGCCACGACACGTGACAATATTTTGGTGTTATTACTGCTAAAAATATTAAGAGCTTTTGTAATTTTCGTAAGATTATCTACTAGTTTGTATTTTTTTGTTAACTGAAGCTTCGATAAATCCAGCGCATTTCTTATTTATTTCTGAGCCTGGATTTTCGATGTCATTCTTATTTGGAAATTTTCTTCTTGATGCTTTATTTTATTATTATTATTGCAAGAGATTATTTCTGTGAAACGTGCCTTTTTAATTATTTTTTTTACTATTTTTGACCGCTGTCACTTCGCGCATATAATTTACATACGTTCGATTTGATGTTAAATTTAATTGTACTAGAAAATAATTTTTTATTAAGCTAAATATCGATTATTTAGTCGGTTTTTAAATTACTCGCCTGTTTTGTCATATATTTTATTTTATTTATGACACTTTCATATATACAATAACTTCTAGGTTATTCGCCATAAAATCAGGTGATTGTGTACCTTTAATATTATTTGTTTATTAAAAATATTATAATTCTATATACTACGAATCACTCTGTGTAGATAATAATTATATTATGTAGATAGATAAATGATTGATAATTTTAAATTGATAAAAATATTTAATAAATATGGTACATTTTCTTCACATGTTATGATACAGTTAGAAAATGTTGAAGGTATCCCTGTTTCTATTCGCTGTGGTGGTTGCGGCACTTGGTAATATACTTGAATATTTTTTTATCCCAAATAATTCCAGAAATATTCCAGAATGTTTTCGAAAATTTCCTGATATTTATCAAACAAAAAATTGAAAAAAATATTTGAAACATTGCGGAAATTCGTGATTTACCTAAAATCAAACACTTGTCACAAAGTCACTGGACACGAGTTAATTAGAGCACTATCATAAATTCACAATAATTTCGAACTAATCACTCGTTCGTATTTCACTTTATATTAGTCTTTCCAGGATATTCGCAAATCTATGGTTGCATTGACCGTTCGCCAGGTAATAGTTTCGCTGGTCGCTAAGCCGCTAATTTCCATGGGATAGCTGAACTGTCACAAGACAGAGCATTTTTTTTATGGCGTCATCCCACTTTTATACGTTTTCGGGTTTTAAGGTGTTTCGCGAGTCTGGTAGTTTATTCTAGATCCTTCTAATAATTTCCAATTTACTTTAAAATGACGAGAGTGCCTAAAAATCCTCGATGTCTCGTGACAGTATAAATAAGTAATTGTATTATAATAACTGAAAAATAAGAAAATATCAATACTGTGCACAAGCTATGAATAGATGTACTTTATTATTATTTTTAACTTATTATATTAAGTACTTATCCAACGTTAAATTGATTGTTATCATCTTTACTCGATTGAATCCGGGGTGAATATAAATGAAGGTAATCAGCAAATGGTAAATGCTTTATATTTAATGGTGCTCCAGGTGCTCTAGCGTCTGATGATGACGACTGGCGTATCGTGGGAGGATCTGACGTAGGCTCCACAGAGGCTCCCTACCAGGTGTCCCTGAGGTCCACCAGAAACATCCACTTCTGCGGAGGGTCCATCCTCAATGCACGCACCATCGTCACTACTGCCCGTTGCGTTATCAGGTATGCAGGCTATTTCCTACTAACCCCAACAGACAATTCTGTTTAACAACGTAAAATTACAAAAGATAAGAGAAATGTTAAGATGTGCACAGATATTGTACGATTGTGAACGGAACTGCCACCACTGAACGTAGAAATAGAGGAGAGAAAGGTTATCTTCCTCTATCCCCACCGATAAAGTGAATGGTCTAAACACTCTTAATATCTCAACTACAACAAACAGCTACACAGCTTAAAATGTACTTAGAGAGTCCTTCCTGGTTACAGGATTTAAAGCAGAGCTCCGCTTAGTGTAAATTGACTCTATGCTATTTTTAGTGAAATTTAAAATAAATTAAATTTTAATAAATATTATTATTAAGTTCTACGGGTTAAGTATTTTTATGTGTTACAGCTGTTTCGGCTTATAAGGCCATTATCAAACAGTGGATATACCACGTACAAACGACTTATTTATACAATTTTAAGTGCTATGCTACACTTTTCTGTGGTCACCGGTTAACTTCTCTATGCGAGCGACCTTTAAACTGCGGCTTCGTCGAATTCAGAAAAAAAAAGCAACACGTCTATTTCCGAAAGGCTTAAAATTGAACAGCAACTTCTTCAACAAACAAAAAACTTCAACAAAACTGCACGAAAAACGTCAATTCCCAACACAGAGAAAAATAATAGAACTGCTTGAAAAAATAATAGAATCTTGATTGGAGGAAAAAAATCCGAGCACCAAATTGGACCAACAGTACACCAACACTAAGCATTTAAGCACTCACGAAACAGACATAAATGCAAATAAATATATTTTTGTTAAATTCTGTGTTGTAAATGTTTTCAATAAATGACATATATTCTCTTCATTCCAGTAAAAATAAGAATTAAAGTGTATTTCAAACAAATAGCAATAACAAATAATGCAAACAAATACTAATAACACGCACGTTAGTAATAATAATAAATTTATCAAATAGGTAGAAATGTAATTTTGATATTTTTAAAATAGTGTATGCCTGAATGAAGCAGTTAAGACATGTGTTATTAAAATACGTAAATGAACCGTAATTATAAAAAAAGATAATTTTGAATGTTAATTTTCCAAGTGATCAAAATAATATTTAAATTCCATTCATGTTTTTAAATAAAAAACTATGAATATTTATAACTTCAAGAATTCCCTTAATATTTGAACATGACGTCTTAAGGGAACAGTACAAATTGAATACACATTCAAAACTATTTTTGACAGGTTTCCTTACTGTTGCCTTTATTTATGATTTTCGTCAGTAATTTATATATTAAATGGTAGCTTTGGATTAGTTTTATAGCATATTAGTAATTCTAGCATCATTATTTCGTATTCAATTAAAATACAATTCAATATGGTACTAAATTTTATCCACAGAGGGTTAAACGATAATAAAGGTAAATTATAGATATCTCACAGACACGAATCTATTAACGTGTGGTTGATTTGTGCGGAATTGTGTTGTTGTCGAAAACGTTGCAGTGTGTAAAGTGTAAAGTGATCACTTAAGCCAGCCTGAAAATAGGACGTAAGCCCTGTAAACACCCCAGAAAGACTTCCATACATACTTTCCTATATTAATATAGCTTCGTCTCTGTGAGACATCTATAATTCATTTTAATTGTTACAATAGCGTTCTTCTTCCAGCACATCAGCTCCCAACGTGATAGTCGTGGTCGGAACAACCACCTTAAGCGCCGGCGGTACCAATCACACCGTGTCCAGGATCACCTACCACCCCTACTACCATCACTACATCTACTTCAATGACGTTGCTGTCGTCATCACCAGCACCGCCATGGCCATGTCCTCCACTGTTGCTCCCATCCCTCTTTCAACCACTGACACTGAGGCCGGAGTCTCAGTCCAGCTCACCGGCTGGGGAAGAACCAGCGTAAGTCTGCCTCTGTTATCTGATTGATTCGTTACCTTTATTATAATTTTAATACCGTCCAGCAAAACCTGCCAAATAGCTTTTTTAAATTTATTTTTAATAAATAAAGATACGAACACGAAATATGTGTCAGATCAATATTCTTACTATGTTCAAACTAAGATAAACGCTTGTGCTATTGAAATAGGACTAACTTGCTGGTCTGGAGTGAGGTTCGACTCCGCGAACTTTAGACCACGAGGCGAGAGTCCTAACCACAAGACCAACAAGCTACTCAATGTATCGAGTAATGATGGTTTTAAAAATGAATAGAATGTCCTTAGGGTATATATAAAAACAACAAAATAATTCCGCGTTTTTTAGATGGATCTATATTTAATTAATGAGATGACATGATGCATGTCAACCTGAGATTATCAATGCTTTTTATTCCAGTACCCTGGAGACGTCTCTGACATCCTCCAGACCATCACACTGAACACGTTGAGCGTCTCCGACTGTCAGGCGAGGTGGTCTGACTCTCATCCCGTTTTTGATACCCAAATCTGTACCCTCACTAAGTCTGGAGAGGGAATGTGCTTGGTAAGTCTTTACTTAAATAACATTTTTTTTGGCAAATGTCATCTTAAAATACAGGAAACTACACAACAACGGAAAAGCGCCGTGTTAGACGATACAAATGTAAAGCAATTTACCTGTAAATATGACTACCGGTAGATTTTTTATTTTATTAAATTAAATTAAATATAAGATACAAATATAAATCTTAAGGGTAGAAGTTTTAAGCTTGAATCCCGGGCCAGCAAACCCGAACCGGCCGCTTAACGCATGGTGCTACCGCTGCCTCTCCGTGGACTGTCAAAAATATGCTAAATTATACACTAGGGCTTAGCAAAGACGCGAACCATTTAATGTTCCGTGATTTTTCACGTGTGTACGGCTAGTATTACGATAATTGCAGCGGACGGGATTGGTTTGTTTACCTAGGAATTTCCCTCCGAAAAATACAGAAAAATATTTATAATGAGCATTTAATTTTCTATTAATAAAAAGAAAACACATAGAAAACACAATAAATCACTATTTATTGAATAATTGACATATTTCGGAGCCAATGGTCTCTTAATCAGGAACCTGTACAAAAATATGTAATTGGGAATATAACAAAAAAAAAATATATGGGAGCTGATGAACTAATTCAGAACTAACGTGAAACAATACGAAAACTACAAACAATGTGAAAACTAAGTTAAAAGATAACTTTTTTCGAAAAAATTGATAACTCAACATGAAACATGTTGATAATTCGATAAATGGAAGTTTTTTACTGACTGCTTTTCTTTTTAAAAATATAACTAATGTAGCCACAAAACTATTTTGCTTTTATCAAAGAAATGTAATTTTTTGACTATCATTTAGCCAACTGGCGTAGAAACAGAGAGCAAGAGCGACCACAAATTATACCCAGCTTATTTATTGTAGATTTAATTTCCTATTCTGAAAAATAATTATTTAAATAACTTGTGTACAACAAATAAATTAGATTTGCTTTTCATTAAAACATATATTAAGAATTAATTTCTTATTTTATACCATAATGCTATATAAAACACTTTTTAATATAAACTGTACATTACTGGAAATTGGGAGAAAAATATAAACTTAATAATACAGAAATTTCGAAAGGACGATTTATTTAGCTGTGTTACATCTATAATACAAAGTTGTTTAGTTCTGAAGCCTGTCGCTGCTATCTTGAGGAGCCCTGTGGTTGTCCATTTAATTCCTATCGTTACGTTATTTCTTCCAGGGAGATTCTGGTGGTCCATTGGTCAGCAATAATAGCCTGGTCGGCATCGTTTCTTGGGGCAGATCATGCGCTGTCGGCTACCCCGATATCTACACCAGGGTCAGCTCTTTCGCTGACTGGATCATCTCGAATGCCGAGATCTAAGTTCATCCAGACTGTGGAAGCTTTACGAGCTACTTGTCATGTCATTTCTGTCACTATTTATGCGCTTTGTTTATCTCAGATTTCAAAACATAGTTTGTGATTGTTCTAGTATATGTATAATAATCAAGACAATAAAAACAGGAGTTCTTATAATTTTAATCTTTTATTTATTGATGGTGAATTTTTTTTTCAATTTGAGTTGTTAAAAATTTTATCAGGCAGATCTTTCAGGGCATGATCATATTTCACATGTTAACAAAAAAATGTTTTATAGTAGGTATTCGCTCTCTAAGCAGACGTGACAATATTATTATTTATTTATTTATTTAAAAAGACACTAACAAAATAACGGGTACATGATACATATAGAAGAAAAAGAAACATTATTATTTAAAACTCAGCCCATTATCCCAATTAAAAGTGTATGTATATTTTAGAGTATTAATGTAATGTGAACATGTAAAAATATGTAAGTAAATAATCGATTAAATTGTTATATATGTTCAGGTTATAGTCAAGAAAATGGATGTTGTGAAGGAGTGATTTTATGAATTCTAAGAGTATCAACATCAAAATTAAGGTCAGCACAACATGTAGGTATTGTGTGTACGACACATTCTTGTAATGGGAGAAAAATAACCATCATTATTAGAATGCTAGTTTATTCTAAAAAAATTGGGTTCCTTATACAGGGTTTAACATGCAAATGTATGTCAGATAGAGAAAGAGAATCAATAACTCCACTGAGAATATTGTGTAGCACAACGAGATCGGATATTTTCCGTCGGGACTTGAAAAAGGGTTTGTGCAACTTGAAAAAGGTAACCGCCTCCAAATTTACTATAAAATAAAATAATGTAGTCCCTACTTCTTCCCCTGTTTGATGATGCTGATGTGTGTTATCTGGATGTCAATGTAGAGCACCTCAAAAAACTGGAACATCTTGAAAACGTACGTATAATTTTTATTTTCAACTTCAACAAATTCGACCACCCTTTCGGCAATTTCTTTCTCCATTGCCTAATTATCCAAGAGATATGATTATAAAGCAGATGACCCCTGGGCATGGGCAAGTAACAAGCGAGCGAGCACCTTGAGGCATTAGAATAAACATTCAAGTTTTTTAAAAAATACGTAAATATTGCACATGTAAATACGGCCACGAGCACTGGATGTTGACCGAAACTGCCAGTGCGTATGTAAATACGGTCACGAGCACTGGATGTTGACCGAAACTGCCAGTGCATATATAAATACGATCACGAGCACTGGATATGTAAATATGCCAGTGCATATGTAAATACGGCCACGAGCATTGGATGTTGACTGAAACTACCAGTGCATATGTAAATACGGTTACGAGCACTGGATGTTGACCGAACAACTGTATAGCCTGTATAGCCAGGCCGCCGAGATGGGATTTCTACGAGGAATAGTAGGAGTTACCAGAAGGGTCTGAATCTGAAATACTCAAATAAGAGAATGTCTCGAAATATAACCCTTATTGACGTTTATCAAGAAATCAGTTACGGTGGCAAGAACGTATTAATTTGTTTTATTTAAAAAAAATTGTACTATAAAGAAGTAACGGGCGTTAAACGAAGTTCCAGGGACAAACAGACATATAGACAGACAGACAACGAAATTGTTATAATTGGGATAAAAACTAAGTAGGTAGGTATAGGTAGCACTTGGATCTTGGACTTTTTCAGTACATCAAATATCGTAGTGACTTGCCCAAACACGAATATCTCTCATTTTTAGCATTTTGTGGGTTGGTCGCTTTCTGCATGACTACGTCCAACTAAAACTCGCTTGTTAATAATAAATAAGTTCGCTAATAAATTTGGGATTACGATATATTGAAGATACAGCAGAATTTTAGCGTAACCTATGTAGAAAGCAAAAAATATTAATTGGTGCGAGTCTTAGATGCCAACAAGTTTTAGTTACACTTTATAGATGGCAGTAATAGTCGTTATCTGAAATAAGTCTCGGTTCCGAATATACTAAGATCCGTATTCGCGAATATAAATACGACTGCAAATAAATAAACATATATATTCGCGAATATTAATATTTTTTGCAGACCAAACGAAAAAAAAAAAAAAATTAAGCATTGTTTCGTTTACAGTGTGAAAGTTCATGATTAACAAAATGATTTATACACAAAGTTTTATTCCACTAATTTGAGTTATATAAGCCTAAACGCTTTTGATGGACACATCCATAGCGGAATAAAACGTTGTGTACCTATAAATCATTGTGTTAAAAGAAAAAATGTATAAAGTTTAATTTAAGGCTATTTTTGATATGAATAACTATGTACACAAATTTTTAAACTTGATATTAATTAACATAATGCAGTTCTGGGGCTAACTCCAAGGAATAAAAGTGATACCAGGAATTGGCAAAAAAATAATGAAAGTAGACTAAATGCGATCGCCTAGCCAGGCGCATGTGCGGAAAATCTTTCCTCTATAAAATGAGGAATGAACAGATTTGAAGTTAATGTAATGCTGTAGTAGATAGAATAAATAAAGGATCGCTGAGATGGTTTGGCCATGCGGAACTTATAAGCGGGGAGAGGATGGTAAAGATAATTTATGAGACGAATATTGGAGGCAGCAGGAACAAAGGCACCAAAGACCTG
>JADDOH010011391.1:0-51172 GCA_016648135.1 Agrypnia vestita | reverse complement strand
TTATACCGATTACGAAAAATTCATTCGCTTCAATACAAATGAAATAAAATAATAAAAACCCTGAAAAATTTCCAATTGCAATGTTTTCCAATTGGAATTCGAATTCATTTATTATTTTATTTGACTTGTATTGAAACAAATGAATTTTCGTAATCGATATATGTTACTGTAATGCTAGTTTAACGTTTTACAAAAAATAAGTCTGAATTATTGAAAAAAAAATGCAAACTTTGATGTCGCATATCTCCGTAACACTTGATATTAGGTCATGATAGCTTGAACATTTTCGACTCATAATCAAGGCAGTCCTACGAGGTTATTAATGTTTTCCAAATAACCCTGTATAAGGTTGATAAATAGAAACTGCGTTTTTTTAAATTATATTTTTTAACAGAACATAAAACGAAAACATCAACTAACAGAGTTAATGTTGTTATTACGGTCGTTAGACATATTTAACTGTAATTTCGGATATTTTGTACGCACCGTATGTATTACCGATCGGTAATACATACGGTGCGTATAAAATATCCAAAATTACAGTTAAATATATCCACTAACAAATAAATTTTCTATCGATTCGCGAAAGTCGAAATTATTCGCGATTAAATATATTAATAAGTTTTTTATTTTACGGATTTGCGTGAAGGTATGCTATACTAGAATATTTAGTCGTAGTATTCATTTACGATGAAATAATAGAGTGATCATAACAGTAGTTTTAAAAAATGAGTATTTGCAAACAATATACCAGACTCTGATAACAGGTACCGGCTATAACGAGCAAATTTAGTCGATCCCGTCGTGCTCGTTATAACCGAGTTCGACCGTATTTATGAACAGTTTATAGTAATATAATTTGCCAGGTTTCCGTGGTGCGTACTGCGTGATAAGTATTCCTCGCTCGCTCGCTCGTAATTGGCTGCTCTCCCTGCAGGATAGTCTTGTAGTTCGGCGACCGAGGCTGACTTTCATATATCACGCCGACAAGTCGCGGTATTGGTACCAGCGGCGGTGACTCACAATTTCTCTTTCTGTATCAATTATTTGGATGCGATCGGCCCGCCTCCGCGAACATTACGCATCGCTTCACGTTGCCCGTTCTTGGTACAATTACCGTAATACAGAAACGTACGTAAAATGTTGTTACTCATGCTGGAAAATTACGATGTTTCAAATTGGTGCTGTTTTTACTTTTCAAACGTAAGATGTTAAAAACATTTGATTTGGTGCATTTATTTAATGTTAATATGGAACAAAAAATGCTCAATATTAAAAAATAGCAAAAAAGCAACAATAATGTATTAGTAATGATTTTACGACTTAACTTTTTACTGACTAGGCCGGCCCGGCATCTGTCAATGAACAATATGACACAATATCTTAGATTTAATCATAATTAAATTCAAATTATTTTTATTTTCAATTTAAACGCTAGAGCAAGCCATGTAGTCCAATTACTGTAGCGCAACACGTCACAAAAACACCTAGGTTTGATAAAATCAAATAGATTGTACTGTGACCTCAACGAGAATCGAACCCAGAATTCTCGTTATGTGAAGCCAGTGCCATGCCCATCTTTTAAGTCTATGTCATTTCCGCTTCAATTATTATGTTTTCTTAATTTATTTTTCAATTCTTTTGTGGTCTCCATGGTTTCCCAATTTCCGTCATATATTTTCCATACCGCAATTCGATTAATTAAATTCCATTTTAATAAAGCAGTATCATTCGAGATGAAAACTATTTCACTCGGGTATACTACGTACACGATTTAAAATGTTACAACGAAAAGAAATGTTACAACGAAAATAAATGTTACAACGAAAAGGTGTAACACGCACTTGCGAATGACCGCTCCACTCGCTATTAATGTATGTTAAAGTAAATTTTTAAATTCAGTGGAAAATTTTTAAGATTGTTTTGCTGTTAATTTTTCCCTAACAAAATAAATAAATAAATAAACAAATAAACACACAAATACACACACTCACACAAACTCATTATTGGACATGTTTTTCTTATTTTTTTATCGATTGTATATATGTGTTTTCTTGTAATTGGCCCAAAACTCTGTACATCAATTATTGTTTTTTTTCAAGATTGATTAATTATAATGCTGTAAGAAAACCAATAAATGAAATAAAATAAAATAAAATAAAATGACGTGTAAAAGTGTCAGGGACATTTTTTAGCCATATTTTTACCGTTAAATTGTGTCATTGCTGTACGGCTTTTTCCCACAATGCATTCTAGAACAATCGATGCTATAACGACTGAGATGCCTAGTGAATAAGCTTTTTAGCAGCAAGTTGTTTTGTAAGATAATTTTCTGTGTAAAGCGCCCTTGAGGTGACTATTCGCGAAAATATTATACAAATTATAAAAATATTATTAAATATTATTATTAGAACCAATTACTTTCGTTTTGGAATATTCTAGATATTACCGAAGGGAAAAATTACATTTCAAAATGAAGACTACAACACGTACACGTTCACCAGTTTGAAGTGTGCGCTACATTTGCAGTAGGTACCGAAACATTATACTATGACCTACGAGAAGTACTAGTTGAAAAGTGAACTGCTACTGGTGGGGGTTGCTTCATCATTCGATGTAATCCAAGGGGGAGGGGGGTTGATTCAGTTTCCAGAGATTTCATTCTGCCAAAATGTTTACATTCATGGGGAGGGGAGGTTGTTTCGGTTTCCAATATTTTCTTCATTCGACCACCAAAAGGAATATTTCGACCATTTATCCTCGTCAATTATTTATTTTTCATATCGATTTCACAAAAATATCGACCAAAAAGTTTACATATTAAAAAATTTACACTTAATTTAGAATTTGAAGTGTGCTTTTTGAGTATGTGCTTAGAAGTTTTAGGTGTGTGTAGTTTTTAGTTTGTATGTGTAATTTGTAGTTTGTAGTGTGCAGTTCACTTAAAACTTGCGAAGTGTGTATAACTTACGTACAACTACATTGTAGTACTTAGTACAGAGCGTACCCATCACTACTAGATATACAAGTGTATATGCTGATTCTTACGATCACTAAAAATTGTACCAACTTGGTTTCATTTTCTATTTCGTTAAAGCATTATTCGTTTCAAGTTGAGCTTGGCCATGGAAGATAGTATTTTTACGTACTTCATGATGGAAGTAGTGCCATGGACATTTCTTCATCCTTCAATATTTGCTTTATGGCACGAGCAAGACGCGAAGACACTTTCTACATATAATCGATCGCCCTCTGTACGTCCCATCAAATGGATCAAAACTAGAGGAAGCTAAACAACGGGACCGACGTTGATCGAGCGAGCGATGCATGGTCCATGGCCCATCTCGGGGAACTTAATACTGCACGGAGAATGCTCGGGGGCAGGATTCCATCTCCCGCATGGCGGATGTCGTGCGGAACAATGCGAGAGAAATGGCTGTTATAAAAAAAAGTTACGCGTGAAGGAGGAAGCTGTTGTATCGTTCATCCGAGCATGTTTAAGTGACGCCAACCACGTCCGAATTAGGGTTTCCAAAACCGGGTTACGGTTTCCAGTTCCGGCAAAAATCAATACAGAATGACACTGCACAACAATGTTTCCGATGTTCGTGCCATTTATTTTGTATCCAACAAATATTACATTTTATAACTAGCAAAAAGTGTACCATTAATCTATGATGAAGCTAGTCTCGAACGGTATTTACAGAGCTTAATCCGTTTGAAATTATCTAGGTCAGCGCGACTATTTTCAGCTAGAAATAGAGAATAGAATAGTCATTTCCATCATTAGATGTGTTAACTAACCAACCATCACAGTTTTTCCCAGTAGGAGTACGCAGATATAACGCCATACTCTTCTATCCCGGCACACCATTTCTGCTTCTACCACATTCATACATCTTCTCAAACGCGCTCTGCTATTATTGAAAATTTAACAGGGCCATCCTCTAATACTTGGTTGAACTGATCATGCCAGGTCTTTCACGGATGCCCTCTACTCCATACCCGCCTCATATATTTTCTTTACCATCCTCTCCTTGCTCATTTTTTTCTTCATTCTATCTACTTTACAATCCAGACAGCAATTAGAAAGTATTGTATGTTCAAATTTTGTCGAACTCTATTAACACGGATTTTCCACGCATTCAGTGTTTTTTCATTAAATTTTCAAAAAAAAATTAAAACAACAATTGCAGGCTTTATACTATACGATACAACTAAAACGTAATGTTTCATTGAATATTTCAGATATGAAGCTTTGAAATATTCAGTTAACTGTCAAAAAATACGCCACATTGTTTCATATTTTTTAAAAAGAAAAAAGATCTCGAGTGTTGTTAAACATACGGAAAAAATTACTTGAATAATTTGTGTTCAGGGTTGATAAAAATCATGATTTTTTAAATATTCCGTTTTTTTTTTAATTTGGAAGTCAATTATTGTTGAGAAAAAAATAATTTTTGTTTATTTTAATTATTAATAAAATTAACAAAAATCAACAATTAGTTATTCTAATAAAAAAAACAGTAGCATATTTATTTGCCATATTTAACAAAAAATACTATAAAATTAACGAAAGTTCTTCTAAAAGTCAACCATTAAAAAAAAACCACTAGCATTTTGTCATAATTAACAAAAAATTAACAAGAAAAATAAAAAAGCTGATTAATAAATTAACATAAAACCATTAAAGTTTCACCGCAGTCGTATTTACAGTTTTTCAAAAGGACTAATTTGCCGCCTTCTCGGTGCCTAATCTATTTAAAAAAAAAAAGCTTTTGAAAAAGCTACTATACTTAACAGTTGCTTGATTGCATCCAATTCTTCGGTTATACGTTTTTTAATATTATATATTACTACCCACCGATCAGTAGGGGCGGTTTTCTGTATGACTTGTTTATCAACTAATACTCCTTTTATGAAAGGCTCAACTTTTACCGGGGGAAGTCCCTTTGCATTTTTTGGCTGATTTGGTTGCAGTAAAAAAGTATTGATTTGAGTCATTGATTTTTTTTTAAATCGCTCGATTTTAATCGCGATGTAAGTCATCTCAGGTCTGGATTTGCTTCGGCTTTTTCCGAGTTTTAACAGTAATGTTAAAATAATGTTAGTATTGTTATAAATCGCAATTGTAATTCAATTACAGTCACGTTTAAGTGGTGACTGGCATCATTTTTTGTAGACGGTGATAAAATGCAATCTTACCACAGTGAAGGACTTCTTAATACCGTAACGGGTGCGTCACTGGGTATACACACGCCTCTTCTGCCAGACAGTTAGATTTTACAAATAAACACTCGATGATGATATTTTCCTTACTGAGATTACTGACACGCTGTGTTTCATCCATTTCAATTTTCAAAATTAAGAAAAAAGTGTATTTCGTATCCAGAGTTTTAGTGTCGTAAACTGTGCCACGGATAACGTTAATAATTTATCACAAGCCAGATCATGAAAGTTCGCGGAGTTTTTAGGACGAAATAAAAAAATTGCTAAAATTATTACATTTCCAGCTGAAAAATAATCTCATTTCCAAAATGAAAGCTTGTAAATACATCACTCGTATAAACTCCTCGAAGCGAAAATAAAATTACACTCGAAATGATAACTCGGCTATGTGCTGAGTTTATAGTTGGATGGAGAAACGTGCGGGGAATTTGCGAACTGTGCCGAGGTCACGCGATATTCTGGAAGAACGCGATATTTCAATGATGCATTAAAATAGAGTTTACGAGCACTGCACCCCTGTTATAAATTATGCGGCATAGACATCACCAGGGATCATCTGGTTACTAGGTAAATGTTTACAAGGAACAATCAAATACTCTATAAACATACACAGGGTTATTTGTAAAACATTAATAACCTCGCAGGAATATATTCCTGCCTTGATTATGAGTCGAAAATGTTCGAGCTATTATGACCTAATATCATTAGTTATGGAGATATGCGACATCAAAGTTTGCATTTTTTTTTTCAATATTTCTGACTTATTTTTTGTAAAACGTTGGACTATCATTACAGTAAGTCATATCGATAACGAAAAATTCATTCGTTTCAATACAATTTAAATAAAATGATAAAAACCCTGAAAAAATTCCAATTGGAATTCGAAGGTTTTTATTTTTTTATTTGACTTGTATTAAAGGGAATAAATTTTTCATATTCGATATATGTTACTGTAATGATAGTCTAACGTTTTACAAAAAATAAGCTAGAAATATTGAAAAAAAAATGCAAACTTTGATGTCGCATATCTCCGTAACTAATGATATTAGGTCATAATAGCTTGAACATTTTCGACTCATAATCAAGGCAGGAATATAGTCCTGCGAGGTTATTAATGTTTTACAAATAACCCTGTATAGTTAGCGAGCAACAGCACTTATTATTACTTATTTTTTTTATCTTTATCTTATAAGCTTGATATTTTAAGAATAATTTAAGCAATCATTTATTCCAATAATACAAAACTTAAGTGAGTTACAGCATCTTCTGTATATAGTTTTCTGGAATATTCTGCATTTTACTGTGCATATCTGACTTCTCTGGCCAACGTTTCGGATCCCACTGCAGGGTCCATCATCAGGGCTGATGTCTACATCAGCCCCAGGGGCGTGCAGTGAGAACAAGAAGCGTGACTTATTCCTAAGGATATATGTTTTTAAAAGAATTCATTTTTTCTTTTGCGTTTTTCTCGAGACTCCTTTTATCAGACTGGCGGACAAAATATTTGGGCAGATTTTGTTCAAATTTTGCACACATCTTACTAATAACATTCGGCAGCATTCTGAAGTCAGCAATATTGCTGTTTCTGTATCTTGACAGTTCTTGTGTAACATTGTGATGCCGCCAATGTTGACGTTTTAAGTTTGATGACATTTGAAATGAATGAATTCAACCAATCAAAAATCTCAACACAATCCAGTAACCGTGTTCTTAGAACGATCATACATACATAAAAAAATGTTAAAACAACATTATTGTAAAATTCGTGGCTGAGTATCTACATATTGAATGTCAATGAAACGAAGGTTCCGATGTTTTTGGACACAGATTCAGCGGTAATGTGATCATTTACCAGGGGCGTGTAGTGTGAACATCGCAGCATTTACGTAATCAATTATTTGGAAAAAAATCGGAACACAACATAAATTTTGTAATATTTCTGTCACAATTGTTATCACAGCATTCATATGTGATATACTTGATAGACTTGGATTTTTTCAATTCATCAATCTATGAATTTAAAACTCTTGGATATTCACCTCAGTCATAAACCTTTTTTTTTCCTCTTCTTTAATCCATCTTCTTTCTTTTGGACAGACTTCGTATATGTAATTTTTATCTCGTATTTTTCTTTAATAAACATTTTTTCTTTTGTCCAGACCTCGTCGTATATATATATATATATATGCAGATGTATTGATCAGATATCTTTATGCTATACATATATCTTTTGCACTTCTTTTTATTCTTATTTCCTGTCCTTTTTGCTAAGTAGATTTGTCCTTTCCTATCCATTCCTTAATCCCCTTTTACCTCTAATTCTTTGACTCTCATAGTTTGTCCATAACTTGAAACTTTCACTTTTATTTTTATTTTTATTATAACTAAAGTTATTGTTGCTTTATGTTAAAACACAACAGGTTAATTCTGTGGAAACTTGTAAGATGGTCTCTATACTGTTCAATAATCATGTATAATCTCTTTATATGTACTGTTAGTTTCCCATAAATAAATAAATAAATAAATATCATAAAAATCTGTAGCATAAATATTTGATTATTTTTTTTTCCAAAATATACAAACAAATCATGCTACAATGTTCCTACTGCACGCGCTTGTAATTTGCTATTGTAACAAGCAACTTTTATTAACAATTGTCTCAAAACCTCACTATCGTGGCGTAAGGCATTGAAAAATGAAGAATGTTTGATCATTAATTAATCGGTAACTAGCTGTAACCCGCCAAAAATGACGATACTTTTACACGTCGGTTCTTAAGGAATATAAATTTATTTATTTATATAAAAAATTAAATTTAAAAAAAGAAGAAAAAAGGGAAAAAATACGATAAAGAAGTTACGGACGTTACACGAAGTCACGACGGAAATTATTATAATTGGGATTGGGATCATACCTATACACCGACCGGTATTGGATGCACCGATTCGGGTGTTGGCGCGCATTAGCCATAAATATTCGGGGATGAAGGAACCAATGACAACATTCCTCCAGATTCAGCCCACCATCACCAGTTTAACCTTGCCTAAAGCTGACGAGTCGCCCTGCGGGTGGACTCCATTAGCGCCGCCCCGCTCGGTGTCTCCCGGTGTTGTCTGGGAAATTATATTACAAAAGATATAAAAAGGTCGGTTGTCTTTCATCTATTTAAAGAAGTCCCACCAAAGCTTTACGCGAATAGGAGATAAAATAAAACGACAAATCGTATCATAAAATACAAAAAAATAAGAAAGACGTATATTTTTTCCTTTGTTTATCTTATAGGGAATTGGAGAATATCGAAGATAATATGGATTGTAGTAGGATTTATTTATTTGAGTTGTTTTTGTTGGCTTCGTATACAGCCGCTGTGACGTAACTAATTGCCCATAATTATAGCACACTATAAGTTATAAATACATAAGTATTAGATTACCTGGTACATTTTAAGATGCTGTGAAACAGGAAAATATATTTATGGTTGTGCAAAAGGGGAAACCTTTCATTCGATTACTAATCGTAGTAAAGTCACTAACGATTCATATTTGGAATGGTGACCACACCTGACCAGAGCAATGCAACGCAGGTTCCTAATTTCTACTGACGTAGTTCGTATCCTTATCCTAGAAGGTAATTAACGTGCATTTCTACTTATTTTATTTACATTACTCTCTTATTTTACTACTCTGTGTTGGTGAGTAATAATAATAAGAATTGGCATTAAATGAAGCTCCAAGTCAATGCGGTGAATTTGAATAAAGTGAAGCGAGGTAAATAAAGACCTCATATGCGGCGTACAGATGCAAAAGCAAAGTGTTTAGTTGGTCATTAATCTTTAACCCTTTAGTGTCCACGTCCAACTTGGATTACATTAATTTATTAAGGGTATTCTGCACTAAATACTAAAAGATATCACGGTTTTTGTGGAAAACGGAACTGCCCACCTGGAAATCCAAAGTAGTAATTATTTCTAATTTTGAATCTGTTAATTCGTGGTGGAGTTTCATTTTAATTATTTAATTACAACATTTTTAACATTTTTCAACTACTTATTGTTTTCTTTTACCCAACTGGTTTCAGCCTATTACGGTCATCTTTAGTTTGATACATTATTCTTTCAAGCCAGGACATTGATACAATTTTAGTACTGGGGTGTTTGATAGATTACAACAATTTTCATCAACGGCAGGACATTGTATTTCTCAAGAAGAAAAACGATAATGGCGAAGTAAATACAAAAATATTACTTGAATTC
Organism: Agrypnia vestita; assembly: GCA_016648135.1. Lineage (NCBI taxonomy): Eukaryota > Metazoa > Arthropoda > Insecta > Trichoptera > Phryganeidae > Agrypnia > Agrypnia vestita. Next base: position 41,691 of record JADDOH010011391.1, on the reverse strand, counting down.
TGTGAATGCCAATAGAATAATAAATATACAACATTGTAAATTTTGTAGATGTGGTGGTCGATCATGGGTGGAATCGATTAACGTTACGTTGCGTAAAGTGGTAAGGTGCCAGCCAGCCCATGACGGGTCGTAAGCCATGTAAACGCCTAAAACTTCCATATCTACTTTACCATATATGTAAATAGTTTCGTAACGATTTAACCACCAAAGTCATTGCTGGAGACGAACCCGGTCACAAATATACGAAACGGCAGAAGAAGAAGTTCTATAGTGACGGACGGATGGAATCGGTAGGTAATAGAAAGCAGAGGCCCAGGTCCTGAAGAAGGAATTTGGAGAAGTTTATATCCTGCAGTGGGCTTCGATAGACTAATGCTAAATGCGGTAGATTTTGGTTCGAAAAGAATGAACAAACTAGTAACGAATGCAGATAGTATTGTCGTGGTAGTTAGCACCTACTGTACTCGTGTACTTAGCTGTGGTAATAGATGATAGAATTAAGAAAGTGTGTTGAGAAGTCTAGGCTTTAGCGAGGAGAGGACGACAAAGACAATACATAAGGTGCCTCGTAGCTAGTAGCAAAAACTTCGGATAGTCTTTTTTAATCAATTTTGTATAGATAATATTCTTTTCACTTTGGGTGATGTGTCAACAGTTGAGGGCCGGTTGTTTGATCAGGAGTTAGAGTAAAAGTTGAAAAACCACCAATCGAAACATCCGTTTTCGTAAATACCTATGCTGTTTGCAAGATTATCTCCTTGATTGTTGACATTTCACCCGAGGTGTAAAGAATATTTTCTATTCAAAACTGAATGAAGAAAACTTCCCCGGAGTTTTTGCTACCAGCTACGAGACATCATGTATAATCCGAGTGTTGAGAGAGGGCGTCCGCGAAGGACCTGGTGAACGATATTGGAGGTCGGCCCTGTGAAATAACATCGAAGGTGGTTTCCCGGAAACAGGCTCGAACCCCAGCCCATTTTGTGGCTAATGGTGTTTCACCGTTAGTCAAAACGTCTCATAATTAACTGGCGATAAAACGCTCGCCTAAAGACAAAGTTGATTATTGTACCGGAAGACTAAAAAGATAGATCTTTTTTCCTAACTAGAGTCCTTAGCGAGCATGATAAATAGTGAGAATGTTGAACGCATGTTTCTACGGGCAAAGCTATGTACGCATTTGCACTGCACCCGGCAAATGTGTGTATTGTAGGTACCTACCCCGCGCGTGCGACCATTTGGAAGGAAAGAACGCAGTGCGGCACTGCTGCGTATATGGTCAGATCTCTTTAAGGAATAAAATTCAATTAGGAATTCGATCCGCGTTTGTCGCGAGAACGCATCCATTATACGGGCGGGAGAGGCATCGGGCCGAGTACGACGTAATACATTATTTATTACAAAGCAAAAAATTGTCACTTCTTGAAATAAATTTCAAAATATTGTTGAGTAAACTGTTAGATAAAATGCGAAATAACACGGAAAGTCAACCAAACTTTCAGGATAGTTTGTATCTGGTAACACCTCAATAACCCGACCTAAAATAATGACTTTGGGTTAGGTTAGTTATGTTACCGACCGCAAAAAAGTTATGGAATTAGCCGCAAAGATAACAAAAAATGCTTGTCTGCACGTAGTTAACATGTTGTGCAACTTTTGGCACACATCATATTTTATTAATCATTAATTTAATAACAAAAATACATTAAGAGATACATTTTGGCAATTTAATATTTAGTTAGTTCATCACAAGAAAATTTAGCGTCAATCTTTTGCCCGAATGTAGTGTTTTATAAACGTCATGTAATTCCTCTGTTAGTACGAATTGATAACAAATTATTTACTTTTTAATTGAAATAATTGTAGTCGTGTCGAGTTTTAAAAAGTTGATGAATAGAAATAACACGCAACTCTCGTAATTTATCATGACTAAGGTGTGTATACCTATTTGACTAAAATTACTGGAACGCAGCACTGCGAGTGTCATTCAATACCAATACCTAATCATTTTGAATTGATCGATGTACCTAGATTGGAAGATTGATTACGTTTACTGAATAAAACTGCTTTTTTTGTGAACCAATTTCAACATTTTGCCGAACGAATCAATATGTTTTGCTAAATGGTTTACTACTACGATATACAAAAAATATTCAATGGCAGGAAAACACTGCAAACATCATAACGGAACACCGCAACTAAACACGCGAGCCCCAGAAGTCATTGCTGCTAGTCAATCCGGTGATCTATTTCCGCAGAATTAATTAATACCACAACTAAATATGTAATAAAATAGCAAGTTACGTTGATAACACACGAACATGTACTAAAATAGTTCCAAACTTCGGCAAAGAAACTGGCATGACAGCTTGGGAAAAATAAACACTCGGCCCTTTGCACAATATTTTTGACATTTACAAAACACGAGCGTTTATATAATTTTTGACAATGAGATACATATAAAATACGATAAATTGACTCACCTGCTTTATTGAAATACGTGGCGGTTAATCCAAAGGCAACAATCACACATAATTCACATTAACACCAATATTTTTCTAGCACGAATTGTCAAGCACACACAACACGCGCCATCTTGGAACTCGACTGCAGTGCTGCCATTATCAGTAACCCACTCGTCGAAATAATACCAGAACAAAAATTATTTTCCCCATTATTACGTAATATTTAATATGGAAGTTACTCTAGATGGCGTAGTGTAGAATAAAAAGTAGGAAGGATAGATCGATCTATTTTTTTCCATAATAAGCGAACATACGAGCATTATCATTATAAAATATTCGAAGCAAACCAATGTTTCTATTAAAGTTGGTGATTATTAATTTGATTATGATTATTAAAGAATAATTAAATGTTTTCAAAATGGTTAATACATTTTTTTAAATTTTTACAAAGTATTAAGTACCTAATTAAGTCTTTTTTATTCTTTGAAAGTATATTTATCTAAGGTTTTTTAAACGTTTATTTTAATATCATAAAATTTTAAAATAATACCAAAAGGAATAATTTTGGTAATAACGGAACTTACAGTAGCCGGCAAACATCTTGAAATTTTTCGGCGTAGTGGGGGGAAGTTTGCGCATGTACCATTACACCAACGAGACCCAAATTTTGTCTTCTGCGCATTCCCCCACTACGCCAAAAAATTTCAAGAAGTTTGCCGGTAACTGTACTTAACGCTAATTTTTGTAACAACATTTTTTAACAATGTTTATATAATTGTAGGAATTACATTTATTTAAAAATATTTTCAAATTTAAAATAAAAACAAAATAGTGAAAATATATGTAAAATATTAGGTCCTTACATATGAAATTGACGTTTTGCCGTACTGGCAAATTTGATCTCAAATATCTTCTCTTTGGTTAGGAATTTCAAATCCAAATTTATACAGCTATTTACTCATGTATTTGTGTTTTGAAAATTATAATTCATTTGTTTTTTCTTCAATTGTTTTTTTCTTTGCGTCACTCAGTTTACAAAATGAACAACTTGAAATATCGCGTTATTTACGAGTACGAGTTCCACCGTGGCACCAGTGCTGCAGAAACGGCTCGAAGGATTAATGATGTGTATGGCGACGGTGCCGCAAAAGAAAACACAGTGCGTTTTTGGTTCCAACGTTTTTGTTCTGGAAATTTCGACCTGCAGAACAAGCCCCGTGGACGGCCGGAGACCAAAGTTGATAATGAAGAATTGAAGGCTATTGTGGAAGCGGATCCATCGCAAACCACATCCGAGTTAGCTGCAGGCTGCGGTCTTAGTGATAAAACTGTTTTAATCCACTTGAAGCAAATTGATGAGGTGAAAAAGCTTGAAAGGTGGGTACCTCACGAATTGAGTGAAGCAAATCAACAAACGCGCGTTGACTGCTGCGTTGCATTACTCAACCGGCACAATAATGAAGGGATTTTAAATCGAATCATTACTTGTGATGAAAAGTGGATCCTGTACGATAATCGGAAGCGCTCATCGCAATGGCTGAACCCTGCAGAACCAGCCAAACCATGCCCCAAGCGAAAATTGACTACAAAAAAGTTACTTGTAAGCGTTTGGTGGACTGGTGCTGGTGTCGTTCACTACAGCTTTCTTAAATCTGGCCAGACGATTACGGCAGATGTCTTTTGTCAGCAACTGCAAACCATGATGGAAAAGCTAGCTGCTAAACAACCGAGGCTGGTTAATCGCTCTAGGCCACTGCTGCTTCATGATAACGCTAGACCACCCACTGCACAACAGACGGCTACCAAATTAGAGGAGCTTCAATTGGAATGTCTAAGACATCCACCGTACTCTCCGGACCTTGCCCCAATAGATTACCATTTTTTTCGAAATTTGGATAACTTCTTGAAAAGGAAAAAATTCAACTCCGATGGGGCAGTCCAAACCGCCTTCAAAGATTTTATTGATTCCCGTCCGAATGGTTTTTTTAGTAAAGGGATCGATGAACTACCTATGAGATGGCAAAAGTGCATAGATAGCAATGGTACATACTTTGATTAAATAAATATATTACAATAAAAAAAAATCGGCTTTATGTTCCTCCCATACTAAACGTCAATTTCATATGTAAGGACCTAATATTATGGCCAGTTTGTTTTATAATTAAAAAATATTGAATAGCCCGTGTCACACTGTATGGACTTCCGAGTTCCATGAAGTCGCTAAAGAAGAATTAGGCATAAAAAGTTTAATAATTAGTAACATATTATGTTCTACGTAACAGTTGTATATTATATTTATTAAATATTTTTAAAAGGTTTATTCTTAAAATATAGTACAGTGTACCTTGATCACCTCCCATAACGAGTGATTCCCGTAACGAGGAGAACAAATTATAAAAAAAAACAATTCGCTTAACGACATTTCGCATGAATGCGAAAATGAGGAAATGATGGGTTACTTATGCAGGCTCACATTTTAGTCTGAGTAGACTAATAGTAAATCACAGTAGAAGCGAAACCTGAAGTCATTGAGAAGAGAGAACTAGGTATAATCGGTCTACATCATCGATTTGCGCTATCCTAAAGAACAATTGTGAAGATACCTTTCAAAGAAACAATAAAATCTGCGCAACAGCCACGTATTGTCGACGATATTGAAATAATGTTTCTCACAAGGATCTCAAACTCAAAGGAAACTCATAATGATACTCATGACTCATTAACAGAACATCGTTTGTGAGAATGCAAAATTGATTTTCACCTTATTTTTGAGTATTTTCGTATTTTACTTTGGTGCCTCCTGGAAAAATTGTCTCGCTTACCGGGTGTTTCGTATAACGAAAAAAATTATAGAATGAATGATGCTCATTAAGCGAGGTTTCACTGATTGTAGGTGTGTTTGAGATGTGAAGATAGGACTAATTTTATGGTCACCGCTTGACCAATGAGCACGTCACATTGTAGACAATATTATTAGAATGGTGCCATGTAGATGCGTTAATATATCAATTTTGCAATCAAATGGCAGTGAACTGTAGAGTTTAGTATAAATAATCTGTCAGCAATAATAGGAAAACAACTATAATTAATGTTTTTTGAAGAAAATATAGTAAAAAGTAACATATTTTATTTGAAACGATACCAGCACATTTTCACATTATATAATTGATAACACATTTTGTTTATTTTATGCAACATGCAGTGGCGGAATTATAGGATCGCGGAGGTTCTAATTGGGAGGGCTCCGTTTTCTGGTAAAGGAAATGGAAAAGTAAAGTAAAATCACGACCAACACAGAAATCGAGAAGCATTAGGGAAATGAGTAATAAATTAAGGACTAGAAACACTATTTAAAAACTGTCAGTTCCGATCAGCTGCCGTCTATTCATATCTTTAATTTTATATATATTTACGTCACACCTCTTTTTTTTCTATTTTATATCACTGTTCAGACCTTTTAACAACTATATACTGTCAATTTCTACTATAATTTTAAGTTATACAATGTAACTATTCTTTTGCTATCTTGTTAACAATGTTACTACTCTTGCTATCTTGTTAACACTATTATGTAAAAGTAACTTTTTTGTACCTTTTATTGGAATAAATAAATATCTTCGTGTAAGATATCAAGGTGAAAGCTAGCACGTTCCCTAGTGCGAGAGTATTTGAATAGGTTTGCCATGTTGAAAACGCAACGAGTGAATGCTTTGCGTCTCTCTAGTGCGCATTTATACAAATCCATTCAAAATTATTTCTTGTTATTGATAGGTTGCACTGCGGGCTAACTTTTAAGTGCGAATTATTTTTTGCGAATTTTCTATGGTGGATCTAGGCTCCAGGTTTGTTATTATTGAGAGAAACATCATCTCTGTATTTGTATTACTATTGGTAGCATTATTATATTATGATATAATTTTTTTTTTTAAAAAATCATTCGAAACGAATTATTACATATTGATATTTTTTTTATACAAAAATGGTTTATTATATATTTTATATAAGAAATCAGCTGCTTTCAAATGTTATTAATTAGAATAAAGATTGATGTGTTATGGCATCCATTTATTTATCGATCAATTTAATATATAATTAATATCTAATGGTTATAATAAATAAGATTTTTTGTTAAGAATCAAAACGAACTCTTTACTCCTTTTAAAATAATAAGCAATACAATAATAAAATAAAATTTGGAAATTATTTAAGAAAATTCACTTACGCCATAAATTATTAAAATAGGATATCACTATTTTAATAATTTATGACATTTCATTGACGAAATGTTGAAAGAAACAATATATAATGGAACTGGACTTCACGAAACATCAGAGGATACTAAAAGTATTTGTCGAAAGACGGAATATCCATAAAGTTACGAATAATAATCGATAAAGTACCATAATCTTGACTAGTGATTTTCGCGACGTCTCTGAATCCCAATACACGTGCGTGCATTATTAATTATTATTATTAATTATTATTTATTAATTATTTTCTCCGGCGTAATCGCCGGAGAAAATTTCACAAAATTCTATGTAAACGAGCTATACAACAAAACACAGCGATCCTGCTTTCTGTCGCAAATATCGCCATATAATATCGTGGTTTAAATATAATATGATTACATAATACTACAAAAAGTGAAAAATAATTTACCGGTTGGTAGTCAGAAATTTATTTACCAGTAAATCGATTTACCGAAAACCTGTAATGCTTGTCCTAAATAGTTGTGAGATTATCGTTTTGGGGCCCCTTGCCTCCAGACAAGGGACTCCAAAAAGACCAGAGAAACAGGTCCCTTCATCGTGAATCCGCACCTGGTGACACCTGTAGTTGTCAAAATATGTTTTTTTTTTATGTTGTGAGACGGACTAATGAAAACATGGTAATTATTTAAACAGTGATTATCGCGAAAATGAGACATTTGGGGGAGTCATATACAAAAGTTCAATTTTAATATTTAAATAATATTCATAACAACATTTTATTATTGGACAATCTAAGCATAGTATTGTATTGCGCAAGACGCCATATACTTATATCTACTTCGGATTCAGACTATGCACCTATAATAAATAAATTTCTTATACCTATTTAACTGTAAATGGTTACGGATATTTTATACGAACCGTATGTTTTTCCGAGAGACAATTTTCAACGTTTCGTTGAAGTCGTATTCAACGTCATCAGGAGAACTGTTTCAGGATTAATGTTTCCGTGTCCGGGGGCGTAAATTATATGCACTTTGTTGTGGAGTGTTCACTTCATCTACGATAGAGGTCACCAGTGTGCAATATGTACTAATTACGTCGAGAATTGTCTCTCGGAAAAACATACGGTTCGTATAAAATATCCGTAACCATTTACAGTTAAAAATGTCTAACGACCGTAATAATAACCTTAACTCTTTAATTCCTTATAGGTACCTATTAGAAAGCTGTGTTTTTATTAAAATCATGCACCAATAATATTCATTACCAATATTATAAATTAAAACTTGCGTAAATTAAAATATATTATACCTATAGAAAGAAATAGTATAGAGGTTGATGATGATGACTACGCAGGTCGATTTTCCGTAAAACTTAATTGTCAACAATGAAATAATTACCACAAAAAGAAACTGTCTGCTACTGTCTCCCACAGTAGGTACAACCTTAATTAACTTATTAAATATCGAATCACTCATACGTACTTTAATTTAATTACATTACGTAATTTAAATATAGCATTTGCCACCATTTCTAACCTTTTGCAAAAAATAAGTCAGAAATATTGAAAAAAATGCAAACTTTGATATTGCACATCTCCATAACTATTAATATTTGCTTGAAAATTTTAGACTCATAACATAGGCAGGAATCTACCCGCCAAGTTTCTGCTGCCAGCTCTGGTACACCCTGTATATATTTTTTAACATGAACATGGTTAATTCGTTTCATAACCACAGTGCAGGCAGCGCATCTAACATATGTGAGTATATATATTTCTTTATTACATAGCCCTGAATTGATCAATTGACACTTTGATCTCTATATTATCGCTATGAGAAAATTATCCGCGTGAACTGTTGACATTCGACAGGCGACTTGTCAACACCGAGTCACCAGATCTTGGAGCCAGAACCACACTCAGAATCCATAACTTTTCAGTTATCATACCATATTTCAGGGTCAGTGATTTGAACACTCTTCTTCCATTTTCTGAAAACGATCAAACGGGAAAAAAAACATCTTGGCGAATGTTCCAAGAGCGCAAATACAAAAAAATAAATTACGAATACGATAATATCCACACCTCGCATCTGCAGCTATAATCGGCCGTATTCTGATACGATAAACAATGTTGCTACGAAAAAATTAGAAATAAACGTAATGTTGACTGTAGTGTGGTAGACAGAATAAAGAAAGGAGTTCTGAGATGGTTTGGTCATATAGAACGTATGAGCGGGTAAAGGATGGTTAAGAAAATATATGGGGCGGGTGTTGAAGGCAACGGGAATAGAGGACGTCCGCTAAAGACCTGGCATTGGAGGATGGCCCTGTTAGAAGCCTCAACAACAGTAGAGCTTGCATGAGAAGATGTATGAATGTAGCCGAAGCAAAGTGGTCTGCCAATATAGAATAATATGGCGTTCTATCTATGGTTAGTTAGCTATTTCTGTATCTTGACAGTTAATGTATTGGTAACATTTTGACGTTTTAAGTTGGACAGATTTGAAATTAAGGAATTCAATCAGAAAGCTCTAAAACGTAAACAAATGTTAAGTTATTCACAATTATGAATAATGAGCTTTCTAATGGATTGAATTCATTAATTTCAAACCTGCCAAACTTAAAACATCAAAACTAGCGGCATTACAATGTTATACTGATAACTGTCAAGATATAGAAGTAGCAATATTGCCTATTTCAGAATACGGCCGAATGGCAGAGTGGAGGAGAGTTGATATTTGATTTGAAAATGAGATTTTCTCTGCAAATGTAGTTAGGCAAACTCAAGCGTATTTTCAAAACAAAAGAAATCCCAATTAGCCTAAAAGGAATGGTTATACTGCCAGAGATAACGTATGAGAATTATGTATGAAGGGTGTCTTTTTCTTTAAAAAACTAGCGAGCATATATGATGTGTAGCATTTGACATCTCACAATTAAAAATATCAATAGCTGCAACAAAAATTAAGATCAAAATTTAAAAAAGCTAATACCTGTATATTTATTAATTAGTAAATACAAATAAAGAAAATGTATGTGCATTTATTTATTATTAAATTTTGCCGGACTAGGTAGGTGCCGTATATCTACATACTCATTTTTATTTAGAAATCTGTTTGGTCAATTATATGTTTTTATTTATTTTCATAGATGGCGGTAGTGTGCCGCTATTCATATTGTATGAAAACTTTAAAAAATATATATTTAAAAATAAAATTGGATAATTTACCTAAATCATTAAGGGTAGTTTTTGTTTACATTAATATAAAAAAAAAAGTATTTATTGGATAGTTTCGAAGATATACGCCAAAATATATCAAAGTTACAACATCCACACGCTTGACACCAGCCTTGCAACATATATACAAAATTAGAAGCATTGGCTGGTAGTGTGCGTCTTCGCTGTGATGGTACTTGCTGGACATTGATTTGTTTATAAACGATATTTTTTTTCCATCGCGCGCGCTCATTAGTCAATTGAAATTGCGCGCGCTTCCCCGGCGTCTTATTTATTGTTACGCATTTCCGTCCCTTTTCACGAAATCACTGCCATAGATTGTAGGAAAGCGGGAGAAAAGATGTTACACATCAAAAAGAATATAACATTTAAAATGATTTTATTTGTTTACATTATATGTATTTATTTGTTTGATTTGTTGACTTCACTATCTCAAGTACTAGATGAAAATTTGCTTAATTGATACAACATGATACAGACCTTCATTGCTATAATCCTTGACCCACAGATCACGCACAGTAGGTACATAAATAATGCTTGTATTCCAACAAAAATTCAACCCGTCTTTATAAATTAATAGTAACTGCAATAGTCCTGTTATATCCTTCCTTTTAATTTTAAAATTATCTTCAATTGATGTTGTTTAAATTATGTTTTGCCCTTAGTCAATCAATATATATATATATATAAAGAAACCCGTGTTTCCCTATCCGCCAAGTTTTCTTCGTAACCAGATAATACCACCCCCTGATGGTTAGAGTGGTGGATAGCCCTTGGTGTCCCATTGAAAATGTGCGAGTTTGGTGGGGGTGGCTGAGAGTGGGTGGGAGTGGGTGAAGAAAATGTGCATTCTAGCACATTGGTTTGTTATGGGAAGGCCGCAAATACTTCAGATTGTTCCAGAATGGGCCCGCCGACTGTGTCGGTAAGTCTAGAAGGTTCCGGAAAAATCCGCTCTAGAAAAATCTGGAAAGAGAACGTTCTAGAAAATTTTCAAAAGTTCTATAAGGTTCCAAACTAAGTGGCGAAGTATGCTGGTGAGTCAAGAATGTTTCAAAATGTCCAGTAAAGCTCTAGAAAGTTCTGGAAGGGGAGTGTTCTAGAAGATTCCCGAAAATTCTATAAGACTCCAAACTAAGAGGTGAGTCGAGAAGGTTCCGGAACGTTTGATTAAGGTCTATAAAATTCTGATGGCGGAGTGTGTCTGTGATTCTATAAGGTTCCAGATTGTTCGATAAAGTTCAAGAATGTTCTGGATGGAGAACGTTCTAGAAGATTCACGAAAGTTCTATAACGTTCCAAACAGTATGGCGGAGTGCGTATGTGAGTCTAGAAGGTTCCAGAATGTTCGGTAAAGCTCTAAAAATTTCTGGAAAGAGAACGTTCTAGAAGATTCCTAAAAGTACTACAAGGTTCCAAACTGTACGTTATGAATATGTCGGTGAGTCTAGAAGGTTCCAGAACGTTCATTAAGGTTCTCAAATGATTTAGAAGGTTCTGAAAGGAGAAGGTTTAAAAAGGTTTTAAAAGGTTCCAAACCGAGTGGCAGAGTTCATCGGTGAGTCTAGAAGTTTCCAGAATATTTAGAGAAGGTTCCAGAATGCTCTAGAAAGTTCTGGAAGGGGAAAGTTTCAGAAAGTTCTATAAGGTTCCAAACTGAGTTGCAGAATGTGTCAGCGAGTTTTAAAGGTTCTGGAAAGTTCTAGAGGGTTCGAGAATGCTCTAAAAAGTTCTGGAAGGAGAAAGTTCTACAAGCTATCAGAAAGATCTATAAGGTTCCAAACTGAGTGGGGGAGTGCGTCGGTGGTTCTAGAGGTTTCAGAAAGAATTATAATGCTTTAGAAGGTTCTGGAAAGGGAAAGTTCTAGAAGATTCCAGGAAGTTCTATAAGATTTCGGAATGCTCTAGAAAGTTTTGGAAAGTTCTCTCTAGAGTGTTATGATTGTGCGCTAAAATATCTGTTGATATTTTGGCAAAGCGAAGACGGTCCAGCAAGGCAATCCAATCCCAGGTGCCGAAAGCAGCAAAAAAGAGACGTCAACACAATTTTATGCTTACCGAATTATGGTCCCGAGCAAAGCCGGGCCAACCAGCTAGTTTTATATAAATTGCACCCAAGTTTTAAATTCTTGTAATATTTTACTTATTAATTTAAACCAAAGTAAAACCGGAATTCAAGTTAACCGGAACAAACTTACCGTTTAAAATCTGTTCAGTGCTGATAAATTTGTGCTTATAGGTTACGTAACCTCTTAATAGCTAACAATTTTTTTTTTACATTACAGAAATATTTTGTATTTTCATCGACCGTATTAATTACTGTTAGCAAGATTATCGGCCAATACCGACCTTGCTACGTAAATATGTATATGGTAGGTAGGTAACACGAATACAATAAATTGTAGGGATGGTCAAACCGTTATTGTAACAAGTTATTTTCGGTACAGATATTTGGGATTTGTATCTGATTGATTATCTACCAATGATTGGTAACTAAATGTAAACTGTTTTCTAATGCCGATAGTTACCCGTCAAATCGCGAAAAATTAGTTGCCAATCACCGGTGCAATCAGATAAAATTCTCAAAAAACGGTTAGTGTGTCATCGGTTAAAATACCATCCCTGATAAATTGCTGAACAGTTTCGATGCAACGAAGCCTCAAGACCGGTCCTCTAGAATCCTAGTTTTTAAGAAAGATTGGTTAAGATCTTCAAAATACTTCTACACAGCCATACGACATTGTCGTACAGTCATAGTAATACCTATTATTCATTAGCCAATTCAAGGATTTCGCACTCATTAGACAATTCAAAGATTGCAGATGCCGCAAATGCGACGAATTAATATGTAATTAAAAGGCGGCTTCACAATCAAATCTTGAGAACGCAGTTATGTTTTGGAAAAAATATTTTTGGGGTATGCGGACGGTAAGACGTGTCGGAGTATATGACGCACCCCAAATTTAATAATAATAATTTGAAGATTTCTATACTTTGAACGGTAAGACGTACGAGACCAAAACACGTACAATTTAAATTATATGTAATAATTATTTTCGCGAGTCGCACAAAACCAATCACACGGCACGCTGCTGTACCTACTATAATAAATAGTATTCATATACCTATGGCCTTACCATACCTGGCCCGAATATAGAATCAACACTTAAATGATTTACGAGTAAGTGCGCCTTAAAAGTGTAATTTTATATCTACCTACTGCTTTAAAAGCGTACCTATACTTTTAAGTATTGACTCTGTATTCCCTTACACCTTTCCATTTATACCTGATTTTATTATCTAAGTAGTCTAGAACCTATTATTAATACAATTATTAAAAATCTAAACATCTTCTATTTATTTCTTATATTTCCACGGTTAAGTTAGTGTGCCTTGCATCGGCATTCGTCATTATGGTAACTTGATATCTTCTGATGTGATTTATGAAGATGAAGATCACCATTTGATATTGCGCTTCATTGCACTTGTGAATGCAGTGCCGGGGCGACGTGCAGATTGCAAGCGGGCTTTTGAATAAATCGTCATCAGTGAGTGCAACATGGAGGCTCTCATTTTCGACAGGAAAACCTTCTCCCTGGAGTACACAGCGAGCAGAGACGTCCCATTGCTGCAAAATGATAATGACGTCTTGGTCAAGGTGGAGTTTGCTGGTGTTTGCGGAACCGACGTTCATATTATAGAGGTATTTAAATCACAACACGGTCATTTATTTATTTATCGAACAGGACGACATAAATACATAAGGTAAGAGAAGAGTAGATACAAAAAAAGTTATTATACGTTTCCCATAATTATATACCTAACGACAAAGATTAGACAATAATAATTTTACAGACCTATTTTTAAATTTACATTAACATAAAAATATTAATTTAACTGACTTGATTATAAGAAGGAAACATTAAAGTAAATAGTAATAATTAGAAGTAATGCGTATAATGTATATAATGCACATTGTCAGGGAAGGTGACGATTTTCCAGTATCTGCCTCACCATAGGACGATACTCTTCATATTTGTAATTAAAAATATTTATTGAATTCAATAGGTTATTATAGTCTGAGCATATAAGTGGGATGGGAGAGACTTTCTATTATTGGCGTGATAAGTTAAAAGGGAAAAGAGATAGCTTGATCTGAATAGATTAAAATAGTTGATTTGCACAATACTATCGTTTTATCTAAAACAAATTGGATGAATCAAATAAAAATAATTACCTACCAAAAGAATAAAACTATGTATAGAAAAAGTATTTCTTTGCTTTCAAGCGATTTTTCGCAAATGGTGAAATTATTATTATTCCAATGAATGATCCCTTAAATCTAATTTTTTCCATTTTTCCATTTCCATTTCATACAAAATACCATTTCAAAATAGTTGTCAACTTTATATTGCAATGAGTTTTATATAATACCTACGCGCTAGATGACGTCAGGATAAATCTATCCATTTCGTATCAAATCTTGATTACCTACCCATCTTTCTTTCAAATTATGAAATAATTTAAAAAATGTTACATCAGCATGGACTACAACAAAAGCTTAGAAAAACAAAGATATTGACAAAATACACAGACCCATAAAAATTGTATTCACTTTGAGATTGTTTTTAAGCTCCGCTTTTTCAAGTTTTACATTGCAGGATTTCAGTAAATTAATTCGAATTTCCATAATTTCACTTCACTTCACTTATCTATATAATAGACTTCACTGAAGATATGCAAAAATGATTTAATGATTTAAGTCTAGTGCCAGTCAATCACAAAAAACGGACTATAAATGAATTTTTAAGATCGAATAGAAAAAACATTTACAAAAAAACATTTACAAACACAATGAAACATCGACATTATGGGGTGTTTAATTCAAATCCGTTAAACGCGTACCTATGTAAAAAATTACAAATTATTTGGTTTTACCGTTTTTACATAAGAACCAGTATTCAATACCGTAGTCAATATAAAATATATAAGAAAAGTGTAACTTCTTTGAAAAGATTTTTATATGAGCTTTATACTTCCCGTAGTTTTAAAACTACGGTTGTTGATAGATATGTGATATTTATTTATGTCGGGGACGTTTCCGGTGCTTTTTACAATATATGGCCACTTAATTAATTATATTATCAGCAAGTCTTAGTTAAAAGCATTTTAAAATTATCAGGGTATTTATTTTCAGATATGATACCTACCTATAGGCACTAACCGGAAACGTCCGTTATGTCCGAAGTTCGTCAAATCGAGATGTAGGTATTTTCATATAACCTTGCAATTGAGTTAGTGTGGGTGCAGTGCGTAATACCAACACCTGTTTCGTTGTGTTAAGTTTACGGATACGGATACGCCCTTAGAGTATATACAATCCATAGAGGGATAACTAAACATTTTACCAAACCCGTACGCGTGGTAACATAAAGCTTACTCAGTTTTAACAATATAGTAACACATAAGACAAAAAGGGACAAAAAAGATCACACGGTCGGGTACGTCTTTAATTGCTTTGTAAGGGTTCTCTTTGCCCGAGTTTCAAAACTCGGGCAGAGAACAGCAGAGCTGACAGATTTGTTATCCGTATTTTCGATAAATTATTGTGTATTTACGTGCAAATATTACAAAAAATTGATATGCCTTCTTGTGCAATGAAGGGGTGTTCCAATAGGAGTGGAAACGGAAAGAAACATATCAGTTATCACAGGTATTTTATCCAAAATATGAAAATTTTACATATATACGTTTTATTTCATAATTTCAACAACAAACCAACTGCAAACATTTACTTTTGTTTAAAAAATCCTAGAACGTTTATTTTTGATTGATTTTATTACACAAATAATTCGGAGAATGCTATTTTGAAGATGTTTTTGATGACTTAAATCAAAATATGTCTATGAACACGAACTGTAAAATCATTTACTTAGATAGCCGACATTTTAAAATATATCCGTCTCTTTTTTTCTCCTTTAAAAATTCTGAATTTTTAGGAGTAAGAAAGAGAAGGCACTACAGTGTATGGATCTAACTAAGCTCAATGTGGTATTTTTATGACAAAGCATATTGGACCGACAGGGCTGTGCTTAAAATTTTAGAATACAAATTATTTATTATTTATTATTTAAAGTATTCGGATTGGGATATCATTTTTTGTAGGTTCCCAAAAAATGAAGTAAGAAAAAGTGAATGGATCCATGCTGTGGGAAGGATTAATTGGAATCCCGGAAATCACAGTTGTGTTTGCTCAGATCACTTCTTGAATGTACATTTTGACAGAAGGAAAGAAAACAAATTAGTTCGAATAAAAAAATTTGCCGTTCCTACGAATAATTCAAGAACAGAACTGGCTATTGATAGAGTAAGTACCTATAATGTTCATTCTTTATTCGTTTTTCGTTACATAAAAAATATATAAAACGCCAATTTTTATGGGATTTATAAAATTAGTTATGTGCATTCTGAAACTCCTAATATATGAAGTAGTATATTTTCGTCCGGTATAAATATACATTGCCCTACTATATTAAAATTTTATATTTATTATTAATTCCATTAATGTATTTCATCATATTGTTTTTTCAATCAATGTATTTTATGTGTATATACAAACAATGTATATTATGTAAATAACGTAATTTTCTAAATATTTGTACAAATGCAGATATCTAAATGTTTATGTTTGATGTGATATAAATAATCTTCGATTATAATTATTATTATTGCAGTTCCTTATATAATTATTTTTGTGGTGATATTTAAAATTGTAATAAAATAAATAAAAATAAATATATGTACCCACATATAAAAGGCATTTTCATTTATTGCTACTTTATTGTAAGAGAATTCACAGAGAATCGTTCATTTGTGGTAGCCCTGTTTTAGCAAGAAATTACAAACACGTGTTAGAAACGAATTGTCCAGTCTCACCGAATGACCACGCCTCTTTTAACAAAATTCTTAAGGGCCCTGCACACATTGGCCCAACCTCGGCAGAGCCAACGTCTCGTCCAACCTCGCAAAATGGCGGACAGCGATTACACATTAGCCAACGTATCGGCCAACCTCGCTTTGGCTAGAGCGACAGGGGCGCACTGGCACTCTTGGGGGCCCTCGGCGAGAACTAGTGAAGAGGCCCCTGCATTTTATGGAGATGTGCAATATCAAAGTTTGCATTTTTTTTAAAGTTGAACTGTCATGAACTATCATCATTAAAGTAACTTATGTAGATCACGAAAAATTTATTCGCTTTAATACAAGTCGAATAAAATGATAAAAACCTTGCGAAAATTGGAAAAAGTTTTTTTTTACAAGGTTTTTATCGTTTTATTTAAGTTTTATTGAAACAAATAAATTTTTCATAATCGATAAAAGTTACTGTAATGATAGTTCTACTTTTTGCAAAAAATAAGTCAGAAATATTGAAAAAAAATGCAATCTTTGATACTGCATATCTCCATAACTATTGATATTAGGTCATGATTGTTTGAACATTTAACATAGGCAGGAATCTACCGGCCATCTTATAATTTTCACATACATTGATTGAGCTACTTAACGTGGGTCAGGGGGCTATGTGCAAGCAATTTCAAATACGTGGCTTCAAAGCCGTAGCTGCAAGTAGGCCTATTTTATATCTATATCAAAGGTATAAGTTAAATATGTAATTGACAAATACTATGTATACTGGAAATAATCACGCTATTTATTCAAGGATTAATATTAAGCTCTTTAAAACATTAATTTATCCTTTAGTACCTGCACTAAACCATCATTTTTTTCTTAAGTTCTTAACTTGTTTTTGCCACTTCATCGATAATTAAATTCTTACTTAAATTAATACTTAATTATATTTATAAATAAAAGATTAGACATTAACTCCTGATTTAAAGTTGATCTAAGCATATTTTTTATTATTTTTTATTATTCACACTTCTGCCAACCGTCGCGGCGGAAGGACGTACTGTAATAGGATGACTTGCAACGCATGCAATGTTATAATTAATGAGTGTCTCGCATTTATGCAAAACAAAGCGGACACTCTAGACGAAGTATCGATCACACAATTGTGCACTTCCACCTTCTCGGAGGAGGAAATAAAGCTGGCTAAGACCGTATTGTTCGACAAACTTCCGGACAAGCGCACCCTGCGGAAAGGAGATGGTAAGACCGGCCGCGATCTCCAGGACATCCTGAGGGCCCTGAAGGAGACAGATCCTGACAAGTTGCCCGTGTTCGTCGCGAGACAGTTACACAAATTGCCGCCCGTTAACTTTGATAGTGTGGATATCTCCCGCCTGTTAAAAGATCTTAACGCCATGAAGTCTGAAATACGGCAAATTAAAAACGATCTAAAGGAATCATCGAGCACAAACACTGCTGAAATTATGCAAGAACTTTGTCAACTACGCGATCAAATTAAAGAAATGAATGAGCGCAAGATATCTCCAAATCCGATAAAGCAAAGCGGTGACAGAAATGACAGAAATGTGGGTAATCCTCAAACTTCTGAAAATGTAAACAACACTCATACTCCTGCATCGCCGGTATCGTATGGAGACGCTTGCAAAAATAAGACACATACACCGACACCGCTAATTAACACTACGAATGCACAATCCACTCGGAGGAACGATACACGAATCACCCATACTAATACTCACAGCGCACGCGCAGTGAGCAATGGCATTAATCCGAATAAACAGGGTGCACGCATGCAGGAGTCGCGATCGACCACTATCAACGAGAGTGAGTTCAAACTCGTAACGTATAAGAAGATAAAAAATCGTAATCTAAGAGGCAAAGCGGAGTCAGCGGCATTAAAACCCGCTGACATAATTGCATCTGTTTATGTATCAAGGTTTGCCGTTGACACGACAGAGGATGACATAATCAGCTACTTAAAAGACAAGGGTCTAGATGGGGCAACGGTGGAAAAAATAAAACCATTCCACATAACTCCATTCAACTCATTTAAAATTGCGGTTAAAGCGAGTCTAGTAAAGAACTTTCTAGTGGAGGAACTGTGGCCGGAGGGAATTGTTTTCCGAAGATTCAAAGAATCACGCATACCCAACCTTAACCAAAATGCAAACTAAAAATCTAAAGATCATCTCAGTGAACTGTAGATCTGTCCGCAGTTCGGAAAAATTCATATATGACCTGTGTGACTCACATGACGTTGTCTTAATTCAGGAAACGTGGCTACTC
This sequence comes from Agrypnia vestita, assembly GCA_016648135.1. Classification (NCBI taxonomy): domain Eukaryota; kingdom Metazoa; phylum Arthropoda; class Insecta; order Trichoptera; family Phryganeidae; genus Agrypnia; species Agrypnia vestita. The sequence goes on along the minus strand of JADDOH010011391.1, from coordinate 22,555 downwards.
CCTACGGACATAGAATTCCTATCTTATATACATCCCGATTTCAACAGCTTGGGTACCTCTGCCGTCAATACATCCATGGGTCCGATGCTCGGCAGGCCGCACGGAGGAGTGGGGGTGCTGTATAGACAAAGTCTCAGGGCTGCCACTATCCCATTGAATAGCTGTCGAATGGCGGGTATTGAAGTGAAACTAACTTCAGAAACATTGTGCATCTTCACCTTGTACATGCCAACTTGCACTGCAGATCATTTCGAGGAATATGCCAACTGTCTCGCCACCTTGCAAGCAATTATCGACGAAAAGGATTACACCAACTTCATCATTATCGGAGATTTCAACGCAAATCCCGACTCTCTCTTCGGAACAGAACTGAAATCTTTTTGTCAAGAGTACGAGTATATATGTGCCGATACCGAAATATTACCAGAAGACTCTTATACGTATATCAGCGACGCGCATCATACAACCAGATGGTTAGACCATTGTCTAGTGACAAAAAATTTATTCAAGCAGATATTAGATATGAAAATACACTACGACGTAGACTGGACAGATCATCGGCCTCTCGAGTTGATCCTACAGACGGACGGAATACCAACAACCGAAGTACTTACAAGCAAGAAAACTGACCGAGCAATATGGAAACCAAAAGGTGCATGCGATATCAAAAGGTATAACACTGCTTCACAAGTATTACTACAAATGATTCAAGAAGAGGCTATATGGAATGAGAGAAGCGACAACCCTGCAAGTGCGAATACTGACGCGCTCTACACACGAATAGTAGACGCACTTCGAAATGCCGCGATCTCAACATTTGACAATCGTAAACATAGCTCGAAACGATATAAACAAATATGCGGATGGAATGATTTTGTTGCACAAAAATATGCGGAATCCAGATACGCGATGTTGATTTGGATCGAAAATGGCAGACCACTCGTAGGCCCCATCGCAGAGGAAAGAAAATTAAAGCGTGCAGCGTTTAAACTGGCCCTGAAAAAATGTCAGAAGGAAGCAGAGCAAATACAGATGGATAAAATAGCTAGGGACCTAGATAATCGTGACTTCAGACAGTTTTGGAATAAATCGAATAAAAATTGCAATATGCGGTGTAAAATTCCAAGTAACATAAATGGAGAAACGAATCCCAAAGCAATCGCAAACATTTTCGCAGACCATTTTACCACCCTAACTCCGACCTCTCTGATCTCCTCGAGTGGACCGCCAATTAATCCAACAACAACTGAAGGTAATGGACTTTCGATTACTGTGAACATGGTCAATACCGCCCTGAAACATATGAAAGCTGGTAAATCGGCAGGCCACGACGGACTAAGCATTGAACATGTCAAACACGCGGGAGGACCAATTTTACAGCTCCTGGCGAGGTTGTTTACTGGCATTATAAAGAATGGGCAATTACCGAGTAATATGACGAGGACCATAATTACACCCATTCTTAAATCCAAATTATCGGACTCAACCTCCCACGAGAGCTACAGACCAATCTCGATTGCCACAACCATCGCGAGATTATTCGAACGCGTGCTGCTAGATCAGGTCGAATCCAGCATGGAAACTAACGACAACCAGATGGGTTTCAAAAAACAGACCTCTACCGACGGTGCAATATTTACTGTAAAACGGACACTGGAGTACTACAGAAACAAAAAGACTACTTCATACGCATGTTTCCTAGACTTGAGCAAGGCTTTCGACAGAGTTTCTCACCCTTTACTTTGGGCAAAACTCAGGGAAAGAGGCATACCATCGGAGGTAATACGTATCCTTGACTCGTGGCACAGACAACAGGAAAACCAAGTAAGGTGGAGAGACAGTCTTTCCGAACCTGTTCACATGACGAGCGGCGTCAGACAGGGAGGGTGCATGTCCCCAATACTGTTCAACCTTTATATGGACGAACTCACTCAAAGGCTAAACAACGCGGGGGTAGGCTGTCACATCGGAGGACAGTGTCTTAACAACATCAGTTATGCTGACGATATGGTACTGATGGCACCGTCTATAAGAGGACTACGCATTCTTCTAAAGGTCTGTGAAGTGTTTGCTGAAGAAACAAACATGCTCTATAACCCTAATAAAACAGCACTGTTGGTTATAAAGTATGGTCAGGGCCCAACAAGTATTCCTCCAGTTACTCTGAACGGTGTGGTCCTGAAGGTGACCGAAAGAACAAAATATCTAGGACACATAATTACAAATAATCTAATGGACGACGACGATATTGACAGGCAAAGACGAGCTCTCAGTGTGAAAGCGAATATGCTGTGTAGAAGGTTTCGTCTTTGTAGCACCGCTGTAAAAAGAACGCTCTTCCTTGCCTTCTGTGCAACGTTATATACATGTGAACTCTGGACAAATTATAAAAAGAGCAGCATAGAAAGACTTCGCATACAATATAACAACGCCTTTCGTATGATGTTTGGCCTTCCCAGATATTGCAGCGCTTCCGGTATGTTCACTGAGGGGCGTGTTCCCAACTTTGCAGCCCTCTTAAGATCCAGGGTGGCAGGGATGAGGGAAAGGATATACAGCTCCGGAAATATCCTTATCCTGGAAGCCCGTCTTATTCCAGCATCCAGCATCGATGCACACTGGAGAAAGATACTGGCCCCGCATAATTGACTTGCCATCGCTCGCTAAAGCCGATATTTTACCATATATTCTTTTGATTACTTTTAATACTTCTCTTCTATTTTATATGATTTTACTATTTCTCTTCTGTTTTATATAATATTTTTAATGTGTGTATTTTCTTTTATATGGAATGTGTGGGATTGCACGAACCTCCCCACATTCTGGAATAAAGCTATATTTATTTATTTATTTATTTATTTTTGAAAAGATTTGCTCAAAAGTAACAAGGAAGGGTTATTTTCTGTTTTGTGTCTTCTGGCCGATGTTTCGGATCCCATTGCAGGGTCCATCATCAGGGCTGATCTACGGCATAGTATCCCAGAAGACACAAACCAGAAGATTCTGAGTGGCCGTGGAAACCTAAGAACATTCATAGGGATTGGTTAATATAAACTTATAAGCTATGTAAAGATTAGTAAAGAGCCCTGATTGAGATAATTCAGAAACAACATAAAAAGCGCACGCTAAACATCTAAAACACTTTTTATTCTCTAAATAGTGAACATAATTCTTTTCTTGCAATTCTAATTCATAATCCTCACTCTTTTCTACATCATGATTCAGCTTTGGCTTATCTTGTTCATTTTTGTTATTTTCATCCCATTCAGTCTTTATGAAAGTCTCATATTGGTCTACAAACTGTTTCAGCTCAATTACTAAATAACTTCTGTCAACTTCAGACAATTTAGCAACACAACATAGAACTTCGCACGGCAAAATATCAACTTTGGTGATTTCTTGGAATTTTTTGGTGTCCAGCCAGGAACAGTCCATTAAAAGGTGGTACCAAAGTATAAACGGTAACCCGGGATGAATTGTGAAGCTTTCGATGCCAAAGTATAAACGGTAACCCAGGATGAATTCTGAAGCTTTCGATGCTCTTAGATCAAAATCTTCTTCCACTGAATATAAAATTGTTGCGAACTTAGCCCTCGATGAAATGGCTATCAGAAAGCACATCGAATATGACGGAGAAAATTATTACGGGTACGTAGATATGGGTACCGATATCAACGATGATGATCTTGCGGTAGCAAAAGATGCTTTTTTGTTTTTTTTTGACTGCCATAAATTCGAATTTCAAACTCCCATTAGCATATTTTATGTGGAAGAAACTAACGGTCAATAGCGTGCATCTTTGATAAATGGATGTTTAGAAAAAGTTCATGCAACTGGCGTAGAAGTAGTTTCATTAACTTTTAACAGCTGTCCCGTTAACATATCAATGGCAAAAATTCTAGGATGATCATTTGACTATAATAATTTAAAGCCAACTTTTAAGCATCCATCTACAAACCAAGAAATTGTAATTTCTTTGGACGCATACCATATGTTAAAATTAATAAGAAATTGTTTTGAGAGTAAAAAAGTTATCATAGAAAACGAAAATAATGAAATCAATTGGAATTTTCTGAAAAAGTAAACTCTCTTTAAGAAAAAGAAAACATGCATTTCGGTAACAAATTGCGGCGGCAACATATTAAATGTCATAATCAAAAATTAAAGTATGCAAGTCGATTATTTAGTAATAGTGTAGCGCCATGATTGCTTTAAGAAACCAATTTGTGTTGAAAATAAAGATTAAATTTTTTATTTTTTAGATATAGCCAAAAATTATTATCATGCAAATTATCAACCGTTTTTTTTTGGATATTTAGATTTTTTGTCTTTTATGTAAGTAGATTTGTTTTAAAAATAAAATTATGATTGTTTAAAAATAAAAATTATGAAAAAATTATAAATTATAAAAAAATACAAACATTAATGCCTTTTATGGCGGTCATAACGTATTTATTTTAAATAACCCGTTATTCCACTATTATATAATAAATGTATAAACATCACTATTAAAGATAACAAATATTATTGTATAAAATACATTAACGTATAACTACGTAAATACTAACATAATAATTTATTTATTTGATGCACTAGGTAGTCTTAAAAAAGTCTAGTGGTCATGACGTTTGATCTGCAGGTTTTTGGTTCAAGCCTTGTTTCAGAACGCTAGCAAGTTTTTTCATATCACAGGTACATATTATTTATTTATAATTCAATGATTTATATAACATTTAAATAAATTCCGCATCTACGATTATAATAAGTAATTTCAGCAGTACTTTCTCATTAAAAATAACACCGTTTTTTTTCTATAAAACATTAACATTCATTAAATAAATACAGTTTGACAGAGTACGGCCCTGTTTCATCGTTTACGCCTATTTCTCCCACCGTGCGACCCAAAACAGTGTTTTTTGTATCACTTTTTTTGGCGATGGATTACGTATGCTATTCGACTTTATACGTGTATACATATATATATATATATATATCTATATTATAAATACGCTGATTTCACTTTGTATACAATGATTTTGGCACGGTTCCCGTTGTGATGCGTGGCGCAGTGGATAACGCGTCTGACTGCGGATCTGAAGATTCCAGGTTCGAATCCTAGCAGGATCGAATTTTTTTTTTACGGTCGTGAATATTTTGTTTGTTGAAATTTTAATTACATTTTTATAGAAATACTGAATAAATACTTTATGTTCATTATATCTAAACTACCCGTAATTAAAAGTGGAAATTTGCCAGATACAAATAGCCGCGAAGCGGCTGACGTAAGCTTTCCTGCTAGTATTTATTAACTCGCCGATACCAATAATAATAAAATCATTTTCTGCTAGTGGATACATTTTTTACGTAATTTTTTCCTTTTGTACGTAATTTTTTACGTAAATTTATTTAATTTTTTTAACGTATTTTTTTTCTTTTTTTCCCTAGAAATTTTTACATAATTTTTTTCCATTCTCTTTTTTACGCAAAATTTTTTACATAATTTTTTTCTTTTCGTTTTTTGCCGTTTAGTACATTTTTCATATAAATAATAACTAATAAAAACATTGCCGTTTATCTGGAAAGTCTGCCTAGTTATTTAAAATATTTTTTATAAATCTAGTCTGTGCAATTATTTTTTAAAATAGTTTTATTCGTTTATCTCAGAATGTACTAAAACGTCACATAAGATTAATTATATATACAGCGACGAAATATTCTTATTATTCATATGTAGTATCTTTTATTCTTATATATGTAGTGCTTTGAACGCAATAGTTTCTAATAGAAATATGTATACTGAGGCAAAACTAGCTGTACGTAATGGAATTCTGATACCGTCACTGATGTATGGAAGTGAAGCCTGGAGCTGGCAGAAGAGGAACGAAAGTAAATTGAATACAGTGGAGATGGGATCCGTCAGACATAGGTGTTGCAAATCCATTTATGATAGAGTAAAGAATGCAGATATTAGAAATGAATGTAAAGCTAAACTTAGCATAAATAATAGAATTAAAAAAAGGATCGCTCAGATCGTTTGAGCATGTTGAGCGAATGAATGAGGAAAGAATCGTAAGAAAGATATATATGCTATGTATAGAAAGATATTATGTAGATGGCGCCAGAAAGACAGGACCGCGGAATACGTGGCATGACCAGATTAACCAGATACTGAAACATGGTCCCGTTAGAAGCCTCAACAACCGGCGAGCTTGCATGCGAAGATGTATGAATGTGGATGAGGCGAGAATTGTAAGTCAGGACAGAAGAGTATGGCGCTCTATCCTCTCTTCCTACCCCCAAGGGGGAAACGGCGTGATGGTAAGTAAGTAAGTAGTATTTTTTTTCTTTCTTTCCTTTTTTATATAAATAAATAAAAACTTATTCCTTAGGAAAAACATGTAAAAATATTGTCATTTTTGACGGGTTACAGCTAGTTGAATATAATAAATATTTCTGAAAATATTATTTATCCATTTTGTACAATTTTTAAAGTAAAAACCTTTATAGCCGTATATATTTAAAATATAAAATAATTCATGTATATTATTTTCAATCGGTTTGACGAAACAAATAAAAAAAAATAGTAATTATTTTGGTTACGACTAAATAAAGTTGTTGAAATAAATTATATGAATTATAAAACTCATTCATTGTACACATAATTAATTTCTGTCCATACAACTAACTTTTCATTGCTCCACGATAGCTTAGTGACTCATGCTTTCTTTGAAGTTTATTCAAGATACCGACAAACGATGGATATGAACCAAGTTTGGCCAAACCTCGCTGAGTTGCGCAAAAAAACCCCTGTACACATTGGGCCAATGTCATTTTGGGTCATCTCAGCCAATGTGTATACGGTCCGGGAACCTCGGCAGAGCGTCAAACTTGCAAAATGGCGGACAGCGATTACACATTAGCCAACGTCGGTGTCGGCGAACCTCGCAATGATCGAAGCGCGTTGCGCGTTGCCGGCTGAGCCTAGGGTTGCCAACTATACTGTTAAAAACAGTATCATATTGTTTTTCACTACATTATACTTTTTACTGTTGAACAAAAATAAAATACTGTTTTCAGCATCAAAATTATTCAGACTGAAACGCTCACAGAAATATTAGTATGGATGATTTATATTCAGAATTAACAAATTTCAAAGTAATTTATAAAAAAGTATCAGAAGACAAAGATTTTCTTGAAATGAGTACTGGCCAAAAGTGGAGCCATTTATTAGTAAACAACTCAGAAGAATTTAAAAATAATACTAAAATTGTCTCATATCTACTTTCTGTTCCCGCCACCTCAGCATTTACTGAAAGAATTTTTTCAGTAATGAATGCAAAGTGGCGGGAGGATAGAAATAGAGCAAATATTAATTTAATAAAAAATGCTCCTCATTTATTTTAATTTTAGTTATAATTGTGGTGAGGCGTATGAAGTTTTTAAAAAGAGTGTAAATTAATAAGTTGTGCGAGAAGCTCTAAAAATATGTATTTAATACATTAAATAAATAAAATACTGTTCATTTTTCTAAAATACTGTTTAATATTCTTCTCAGACTTAAATGTACTTTATTTCTTGTAAAAAAAGTTGACAACCCTAAAAAAAGTTGACAACTTGAGCCACGCCTCTTTCTTTTGATGTGTGCTCGAAAAACCGACTACCAAGCCAAGTTTGGCAAACGTCTCTACGCACGGCCAAAACGCCCTGTACACATTGGGCCAACCTTACTTTGGGCCAACCTCGGCCAATGTGTACAGGCACCTTTACAAGTTTCGAAATAATATGGTCTCTATGGATTGTATATACTCTAAGGATACGCCCCTCTTAAATCCGTAAAGTTAACACAACGAAACAATGCACGGTATTACGGTTGGTATTACGCACTGTACCCACATCAACTCAATTGCAAACTTATATGAAAAGACAAAAGACTTATACCTACCTACCTAGGTACTTACGAAAAATCAAGTTGAAACTCCCTCAAGTTGGATTTAAGTAAGCGTTCTTTTAAAGCATATATTTTTACGTTCTCCACCAATCAGACGATCGTTTCCGGGCCTTAGGGCCGGTTGTTTCAAGTTGGATTAAAGTAAGCGTTCGTTTAAAGCATAGATTTTTGCTTTCTCCACCAATCAGACGATCCGTTTTCGTAAATATCTATGCTTTAAACGAATACTTTAATACAACTTGAAACAACCAGCCCTTAACCTACAAGTATTGAGGTTAGTAGATTCAAAATTTAGAGTGTGCCACGATGGATAAGTTTCATGATGTTGATTATACTATATTTAACTAAATAAAATTATAATATAGGTAAAAACTAATAAACTAGTGAAAAAATTGTTGAAATCTGTCAATACAAAACAGAAAAAGAATATTAAAGTTAGTGTATTTTAGCGCGAAATGATTGACCTCCAACTCGCCTGTGACGTCACGAGTCCGCATAGGCCCGGTTGTTTCAAGTTCGATCAAAGTAAGCGGTCGATAAAAGCATAGATTTTTACGAAAACGGATCGTCTGATTGGTGGAGAACGTAAAATTTCAGTTTAAACTCTACGCTTACTTTGATCGAATTTGAAACAACCGGGCCTTAGCCGGGCGCCGGAAATCATGCAAAGCGCAAATTTAAAATTCTATAACTTTGTTAGTTCTTCAGATATCTTAATTTTACTTTCAGACTTTTACACAAATTTTCATTTTCATCCATTGAAAATAAATAGGAAGCTTCTCCATTTCGATTTGACATCGACCTCATTGTATCAATTTTGTATAAGATTAAAAAAAATCGAATTATATGACGTAAAAATATATTGATTTATAGTGATTATCTTAAACTGTATTTTCAATCAACGGTGTTGATCAACTATGAAATAGCATTTTTGGTTTTGTCAGGGATCATCAGGGAATTAGGGAATAGTTAGAACATCGGATTATCAGGGTTCGAATTAAATGGATTTTACAGTAGGTATTTGTGAAAAAATTGTGGGCAATAAAAAGTAATTAACAATTATATTTTTAAAAAAGAAATAAGTAAATAGTTAATTTGTATGTGGTTAATACAAATTTAAAATTAAATATATCTAACCACAAAGATAAAGCTGTAAATATTAAAAGTAAACAGTTTTCAAATATCAGATACGTTTGTTGATCATCCGCCTCTAAAAGCAACATGATTGCAATCAACTTTACTAAATGTGAAGGTCCAAAAAAAATTTTTATTTCAGGGTTCTTTCCCCTGCAATGACAGATCTCCTTTCGTGATGGGTCACGAGTTTGTGGGAACCGTTGTGAAATCGGGAAGAACAGCTCAGTTCAAAGTTGGCCAGAAGGTCGCAGTAGACCCACACAGGTAAGTATTATTTTTAGTCTTGGAAGTACGATAATGCTCTGTTGATAATATAAAGTTGACGGCGGTAAAGGGTATGTCTAACAATATAATCCAAATGAACGCCGGAATGCCTCTGGGTTCTCTAAGGCTGCTTAACATTAACATCAATAATTTATTGAATCCATTTCTCACTATTGAATTTTAAAATGATTTGGATTGTCTTGTAGCTTATCAAAGATACAATTTTTTAAACATTCTTTATTTATATGTATTGTGTGTGTATGTGTCAAGCAATTAAATATCTTTTGTACAATATAGGCCGATTTATCGGTACTGAAATGAAAATGAAACATGCTTTTTAATTTCTTACACTAGAAATATTAATAAATTTAACTTCAATTAAAATTTAAATGATGAGACCATAATCGAAAAATCGTTGTTGCAACTTTACCAACTTGAAAAAATTAACAAAGCTAGTTATAAAAAGATTTAAAAAACCCAAAAAACCTTGAAATTTTATTTCGTTCAGTAATCAGAAGTACACTGGAAGATGGCTCTTTTATTTGGAATCCAGAATACCAAGTAGGTACATATAAATAACACTGAACGCATTCAGCATAAGTTTTTAAAGCAATCGACTTACCATTAAATTCTAGCACTCTTCAATACTCTTCCATCTCTAGCTACTAGACTACTAGTCGTATTTCTTCATAATTTATTAAATAATAATGTGTCATAATTTATTAATTAAATAACAACCCATCACAAAATAGAATCACAAACCTATTCTTGTAACATGAGAATTGACCTATTCACAGACATGACCTATTCACAGACAGAGAATTGACCTATTCACAGACGAATTTTTAGTCAAGAACTAAAAATAATGAATTCATAGGCTTAAAACCAATGCACAACACAACACACAGGCAACACCATTACGACATTTAAGTAATTTTATAGATAGTATTATAAGTTATAGACTATAACTTGGCGTGCGAGGGAGGGCGTCCCTGTCGCGTAACAGAAGTTGTCAGGGTGTAAATTTATTACACAATACATAATATACAGAATGTCCGGTGACCGGTGTCGTATTAAATATAGAAATTTGGTCGGGCAGCACTAAAGAAACCATGCAGTAATGGCGGCCGTTCTATCTGTCAAACTGTCAGACGGTAATATTGGTCCATTATTCGCTTTAATACTTCATTGGCAATTGTTCTTGCACCATCCCGGATGTTTTGGACGTAATAATTCAGTGTATCAAGATGTCACAGCTCCCAACCAAATACAAAATTGAACTAAATGACAGGGCGAGGGGTTACCGCCGGGTGCGGGCAGGGCGGGTTTTAGTTCCAAATTCGCCGCACGCCAAGTTATGTTGGGCAAGCAATAATAATAGATGTATGTAGCAGATATATTACAACTTTTAAATATTTTTCTTAATAAAACATACTTATTCAATATATTTATACATCATAAGGTTCAATTTGAATAAATAAAAATAAAAAATACAAACATATCTATAAAATTATATTAATCTGAAATTGTTATGAGCAGTTACTAAATGCTATGTTATGCTTCCATCATTTCCAGTGGATGTGGCGTGTGTCACATTTGTCACACGGGCAACTACCACTTGTGCGAAGTGGGAGGGATTAACAATTCTATTGGTATCTGGAGAAATGGAGGATGGGCCACGTACTGCAGCGTCCCCGATACACAAGTGTTTCTTCTGCCCGACACCATCTCCTGGGAACAAGGTTATAAATGCTTTCAAATAGGTTTCCGATATCACCAACATTAGGATAGAACACAAAATCAGAGACTGCTACAAGAAGAATTAAAGTTGTCAAAAATAGGGTCTCTCAAACTTATGCTATGATATAGTTTAGAATTGATATTTGACAAATTAACGCAAAGTAAGATTTTGGCATCAATAACAAGCTATAGCTGATATAATAATATATATAACTTAGGGTCTTAATAGTTGTTCAGACATACAGGTTAGAGGTAACAGAGCTAGTCCACAATACTTTACAAGCAGATTCCAGCTTAAATTAAGAGTCAACAATGTTCAAGTGACAATGTCCTAATTTTAATAAGTTATGAAGAGAAGAAACTTCAAAGTCTTTATTTTTTTACAATATTTATGATATATTTTCTGTAAAGCATTGGATTATCATAAAAGTAACTTATATTGAATATTAGAAATTAGTTCGCTTGTATACCTAAGTCAAATTTTTCAATTAATTATATATATATATATTTAGATATATATATATTTATATATATATATATATATATATATATTATATATTTAATTTTGTTCTTTTTACAATTTTTTTTATTATAATTACAATTATGATAAAAAACTTGTAGAAATTTTTATTAAATTTTTTTGCAAGGATTTGATTAGTTTAATGGACTTGTATTAAGGAATTGAATTTCTAATATTCAATATAAGTTAGTATTACGATTGTCATTGTATAGTATTGTGGACTAGCTCTGTTGCATCCTGCATATTATACATGTCAGCATGGAGCGATAACTTTATGAACATACAGACTAGGAAAAAGTTGTCAATCTGTCAATTAGAATTTTGAATTTTTTATTTATTCCTGAAATGCTGTCTCTTTATGTTTATCAGGAGTTCTAAGTGAACCAATCTCGTGTTTGGCCCGAGGCTGGGATAGAGCTGGGAGGATACCCATCGGAGAACATATACTGATTATGGGAGCTGGTATTATAGGTAAACATTGTCTTTTTATATAACATAAATTAAACATAATATTTGATTCATCATCACAAGAATCTGACAGCTTGTTAAAATATTAAATACAAAAATATTCAGAAAGTAGAATGCTACAATGTTTGAAAGAAACCTGGTTGGAGAAGCGTGTACTAGTGACTCACATTAAATTCATTGCCCGGATTTGAGGCCCCAGACAGCATATTTTTTCATGCAATGATTACTAGTAAAACTGTGATGAAATTTCATTGCAGATTATAAAGTCAATATTTTTTTAACTATAATAATGAATCACAAAACTTTATATGTTTATAGAGTTTTTTGAAAAGGAAAGCTTCACTTATTTTTTAGTCTTTTATAGAGAATTATTTTACAAATTCAAAAAATTGCACCTAAAAAATTATTGTGAGTGATTTGGACCATACTTTACAATCCAGGGTTTTTGAAATTCAATATGAAATATCAACCTAAATATGAGCCATCTATCAGTTATATATGTGCACAAATCAAATCAAAATCCTACCCTATCACTTTCAAAATTTCTGCAAATAGAATCAGAAAACAATACAATATACTAACAAATCCAATAGTAAAGATTGTCATCTTCATCGTTGCTGGACCTCATGGTCTAGGATCCCTGTGCCTTCCTTTTATATCTCCGTCAGTGATGTGACCTCCTGTGTGAGAACAGGCCAATTCAAGAGATACAGTTTCTCCCATAAACACAGTTTAAATTGTGTCTCTGAGGTCCCCTTGAAAAAGCGCAAGTTCTGTTTAAGGTTTTTCTTGCTGCTGCTGTACTATCTGCTCATCCAAAAGTAAAGATAAACAGAGTTAGTCAAGAGAAAAAATTAAACTATTTGGGTAGGACTTGATTGGATTAAGATGAACACTAGATCAAAAAGTCTGATCACAAATATATACAGTATGCTAGCAGGCAACGACAATATCAGCGTGCACTTTATTAGAACTTAATTTAATAAAAGTTAACTTTTTATATTCCAGGAATTATGTGGGCAGAGTTATTCCACCTTCAAGGGCATAAAAACGTGACAATTTCTGAACCGAACAAGGATAGGCTCACCCTTGCTAAAAAAATTGGTAATTAATTTCTTATCTATCAAGGAATATGTTTGTTTCCATTGTGTTTATAAGTAGGACATATCCACTAGTTCAATTTCTGTAAACATTTAAAAATCTATTAAAATATCGACAACACACCTTCGGCTATATTAAGGAAAATAAATGTTATTAACACCCCTTTCTGTTTAACTACATTTTTTGTGAGTAGGTATGTTACAATTTATTACATAATTATTTTTAATATTTGAGTTAAATTCATTCCTACTTCTATATTTCCAATAATAAGGTTGGTTAGGTAGTTGAAGTAAGTTATCGTTTTGCACCAAAAAATAGCTGCCATGTCAATTAATTTATAACAATTAAGACCATAACGTAAGGAGAGTCCACCATATTTGCAGCACAAAGTGATTATTTAATTTTATGTCACTACTCTAGATGCTTAGAAGAGACTGAGTGAGTACTCTGAAACTACAAAAGACATTTTAAAATAGGTTTGAATTTGTTCATACATTGATTTAAAAACCTTTTCTCAATTTCTAGGCCTGGGTTATGACTGCTTAACCCCCGCAGAGATTCAGTCATCGGGAAAAAAATTTGATGTGATAGCTGACTGTACTGGCGTGGCAGCGGCTATGGAGAACTCAATTCCTTTGCTGAAGTCGTGCGGAAGATATGTAGTCTTCGGATGCTGCGATCCAAAGACTTTTGCCAAGTGAGAAAATTATTAAGCCGAGTCTATTTAAAATAAAATAATTTTGCACTTATTGTATTACTAGGGAAACTTTATCTTCTCCTCCCAGTCCCCCTTTCAACCAGTTTTAACCTTTCTCCTCCTGCCCCTTTCATCCTCCTTTTCTTGATGCATTACATTTATTCCTTGTACAGTTTTAACAAAGGCTTAGAAATGAAATATAAATATATGTTCAATCCCCGATGCGATCAAATCTCAACAGATGTTCTTATTAATTTAATGGTTTATATATAACACTTTGAAACATTTTAAATATTTTGTTTTTATCTAAATTTAACTTGTTCATAAAAATAAATATATTACAGGATAAATCCATTTGATATATATTGCAAGGAAGCAACCATCGTTGGAGTAATGATGAATCCATTCACATTTCCCAAGGCCCTCGGGCTCATTGAATCCATGGGGGACAAGTAAGTATATTTATACTATCAAGAGCTTACATGCATCAATATGCACTAAAACAAAAAGTTTTTAATTTCTATCATATCTAATTATCATGGTAGTTACACCTTTCAGTGAATATCATATTTAAAAATAAATTGTTTTCAGCATTGACTTAATATTATTGCCACACTTACTGCTAAATTGATCGAATGTCTCCTAAAAGTGACTAACTGATATCAGGAATATATTATTTAGTTTTTCACTTTCAATTAAGAAACCAATTTTACTAGATCATAATCAATTTTTAAGATCTAAATTTACCAATTTTATAATAATTTATATTGCTTTTCAATTTCTCCATAAATTGTATATTTTTTCTTTCTTATATGAATTCAGAGTTGAAAATAATTCAGTACCTACTTACTAGTTTATTATATCAATAAACCTTGTTCCAAGTTCAAAATTATAATAACAGATTTGATATCTGCTTTTGTTTAAAATGACTTCGAGGTTGTTTTTATTTTCATAGTTATGCAAACACACAGGTATATGGAATTATTGTTATTACATACCTACCTATTCAAAGCTTTTTAAAACCTCACCATAGAGTACTTACTATTTAATAATAACGTAAATATAAAAAAAGAGATTACTTAGTTTAGATTAATTTTAAATTAAACAAAAACTCATCTCTAATTGTGAAAACTATTTATATTTCTTAGGTAGGCATTTTAATAGGATGCTGATGTTGTAAAATAACCAATGTCAGTATTCATCCTCACAGAAAAACACTTTTTCAATGCTTATGTTATGTAACAGTGATTTATAAAAGGTTTTTACAATGTTGTGTATTTCTTCTAGGTATCTGAATTATCAGAAATTGGGGGTCGCTGTTTACCCCTTGGCCAAATATGAAGAGGCTTTCAAGCAGTTGAAGAAAGGAGCCGTTTCAAAAATAGTGTTTAAATTGTGAATAAAAAAGCATTTTTACACACATTATGAATGGAAATAGGATAGTTGGAATACGTACACACATGAATAATGTTTAAGGTATTTTTAAGTTCTTTAGAAATCTTATTTGTGACTTCTTAAAATCTTTTATTTTTAATTATTTGTGCATGTTCAAGAAATTTAGTAATATCTTCAAAATTACTAATAACAATATATGTTTATAATAAACACTAAGACATCAAATATTTTTTTTTTATTATCTGATCTACATGGGCCTTGAGAAAGGGGGGAGGGAGATCTCCGTACTGTTTAAAATAATACTTGGATTCTTTCGGAAGAGGAAAGATCACATACATATGAAGCACAACATTTTGACAAAATTCACTAAGCTATTTGACGAAGTAAAGAAACTGCAGAAGCAATGAACAATGAATTTAGACACATAAAAGGCAAACTACGAGACTGTTGAAGAAATGAATGAGCGCTGAAAGATGAAGCATTCAAGAGTGAAGAAATAATGACACTCTGGCTAAATGATTTTCAATGATTTGAATATATTTTTATTTTTTTATTTAATAACTTTTTGCATATTTAGTATTACAATGAAGAGTTTATGTATTGCCAGTTGGCAAGTACTTCCAACCAATCACACTATTCATTACATTAACTATCGACTTCACATCCCAATTGAAAATATCAACTACACAAGATTACAAATTTTTACTGGATTATTGCCGCTATCCAGCAGGAGAGTTGTATCTGATTTGATTTTACTCTACAAAATTATTAATTCACATTTTGACACCGCTGATATTTTGTGTATGTTCATGTTTCATGCCCCTGAAAGAGCTACACGAATACCTACACTATTTTATTGTGACAACACTAGGACCAACTCACATTTTAACTCTCGTATCCCCACCACAACTGTAGCCACGCTCCCTTTTGGGGATTGACTTAATTGCCGGGATAAATGAAGGGTGGTTGATAGAAATGCGTCCGTCCTGGCAAGGTGCATGGTGTCGAGGCTGGTAGGCGTGGAGTTGCTCCGGGTGGTTTGTACGGGTTTTTTAGTTAATTGAAATTAATATGCGTAAAATACATTCAAAGGAGGGAGGGAGGGGATGGAAAAAATGGTGAACGTAGCCATTGCATAAAAGCCGGCAACAAATCTGACCTGTGTATTCCATCTTTTCCTTGCTCCGCACGGCAGGCCTGGATTTGGAGACTTCTGGTCCATTTCCAGTGAAACTGTGGATGTTCATTTTCACAAATTTCATAAATGTTTTTTTTTAAATTGTTTTCTGCTTTGGCAGGCCTAACTATGATACTGCAGTTAATGAGACACATTTGGCCCCACATTAGATAGGGTCCCAAAATGTACAAACAGGGTATCTCATTATAGTTAGTAGCAAAAACTTTGGGGGAGTCTTCTTCGTGCAAATATGAACAGAAAATATTCTTAAAATTTTGGGTGAAATTTCAAAAGTTACAGAGATAAGCGACATCAAAGTTAGCATTTTTTTTCAATATTTTTACTTATTTTCGGCAAAACGTTGGACTATCATTACAATATGTATCTTATATGAAATATAAAAAAGTTGAATAATATTTTAATCATATTCAAAATGAATGCCATAAAATTATCTATCAAATAAAGCCAATTTCATGGATATTAAAAACATTTTTCTGTGTTTTATTTCAATTTAAAGTTCTCCACCTCTAAAGATCCCTTTACAATATTTACGTCAAAATTTTTATTTTATTTTTTGATGCCATACGGTAGTGTAACTCCTTTATATTCTTATATCTCAAATACAATGTACATATTGGGCCCATTTTTTTCGGGCAGTATTTACAATTTACATTATTCTACTATGCTTACAAAATACAATGGGCTGTAGCACGCTTCGCTCTCAATTCCGTAGTCTCCTCCGCGAGTTTTGAGACGGGTGGAGAAAATCTCCGAAACTAGATTTTCAGCCGAAAACGAAACCGAATTTCGCCTTCGGTTCTGGTTTCGGCCGAAACTGAAACGCATTAACACATGTTAAAATTTACAATATATTATCCTGAAATTAATTGTGTTTTTCCTAGACTTCTAAAAAATATTCAGATATATATATATTTATAATTATCGTACTAAACTTATTTTAGTGAGCCAATTAGTGCAATTTTTAATAGGGTAATCTTAAATTTGATTTTGAAAATCACGATTTTAAACTCCCACCAATACGGTTATTTTCGCAAGTGTCGTAATTTGGCAGTTTTCATGTCAATCTGATTTTTACCACGTGACAGCACATTCGCGTATTTAACTATTTAGACATTCATTCGTTTTTTTACAAAACAAGCCGGCTTTTTTGTATTTCGTCTATAATGTCTGGGAAAAAGTATTGTAAATATTGTATGGTACCCAAATGTAGAAATTCTTCCCTGAAAACTCCCGATAAACTATTTTCATCTGTGACTAAGAGTGTTCCCTTAAGACAGGAGTGATGTCGCGCGATGAGACGAGAAGAAAAATGAAGTACTTTCTTCATATTCCACTCTGGTTGTGAAGATTATTTTAATGTAAGTATTATTTAGAATGTACGAAGAAGTACCTTAGATTACCATAGAAACAAAACAAATTACAGTGACAAATACCACAGATCACGTACATTTAATTATTAATTTAATTATTGCCAAACAACGTCACGACCAATCACATCGCGTTTTGAAGGAAGCGTATTTTTAAGATTTTTATTATAAATATTATGAATGAAAACATTATTCCACACCATCTGAGTTACGAAATATAATTTATTTTTCTAAATCTATTTAATATATTTTTGCTAAACCTATTTAATATATACTACACCATTGAGTCACGAAATATAATTTATTTTTCTAAATCTATTTAATATATTTTTGCTAAACCTATTTAATATATACTACACCATTGAGTTACGAAATATAATTTATTTTTCTAAATCTATTTAATATATTTTTGCTAAACCTATTTAATATTAGGTCCTTACATATGAAAATGACGTTTAGTATGGGAGGAACATAAAGCCGATTTTTTTTTATTATAATATATTTATTTAATCAAAGTATGTACTATTGCTATCTATGCACTTTTGCCATCTCATAGGTAGTTCATCGATCCCTTTACTAAAAAAACCATTCGGACGGGAATCAATAAAATCTTTGAAGGCGGTTTGGACTGCCCCATCGGAGTTGAATTTTTTCCTTAGCAAGAAGTTATCCAAATTTCGAAAAAAACGGTAATCTGTTGGGGCAAGGTCCGGAGAGTACGGTGAATGTCTTAGACATTCCAATTGAAGCTTCTCTAATTTGGTAGCCATCTGTTGTGCAGTGTGTGGTCTAGCGTTATCATGAAGCAGCAGTGGCCTAGAGCGATTAACCAGCCTCGGTTGTTTAGCAGCTAGCTTTTCCATCATGGTTTGCAGTTGCTGACAATAGACATCTGCCGTAATTGTCTGGCCAGATTTAAGAAAGCTGTAGTGAACGACACCAGCACTAGTCCACCAAACGCTCACAAGTAACTTTTTTGGAGTCAATTTTCGCTTGGGGCATGGTTTGGCTGGTTCGGCAGGGTTCAGCCATTGCGATGAGCGCTTCCGATTATCGTACAGGATCCACTTTTCATCACAGGTAATGATTCGATTTAAAATCCCTTCATTATTGTGCCGGTTGAGTAATGCAAAGCAGCAGTCAACGCGCGTTTGTTGATTTGCTTCACTCAATTCGTGAGGTACCCACCTTTCAAGCTTTTTCCCCTTACCAATTTGCTTCAAGTGGATTAAAACAGTTTTATCACTAACACCGCAGCCTGCAGCTAACTCGGATGTGGTTTGCGATGGATCCGCTTCCACAATAGCCTTCAATTCTTCATTATCAACATTGGTCTCCGGCCGTCCACGGGGCTTGTTCTGCAGGTTGAAATTTCCAGAACGAAAACGTTGGAACCAAAAACGCACTGTGTTTTCTTTTGCGGCACCGTCGCCATACACTTCATTAATCCTTCGAGCCGTTTCTGCAGCACTGGTGCCACGGTGAAACTCGTACTCGTAAATAATGCGATATTTCAAGTTTTTCATTTTGTAAACTGAGTGACGCAAAGAAAAAAACAATTTAGGAAAAAACAAATGAATTATAATTTTCAAAACACAAATACATGAGTAAATAGCTGTATAAATTTGGATTTGGAATTCCTAACAAAAGAGAAGATATTTGAGATCAAATTTGCCAGTATGGCAAAACGCCAATTTCATATGTAAGGACCTAATATATACTACACCATTGAGTTACGAAATATAATTTATTTTTCTAAATCTATTTAATATATTATTGCTAAACCTATTTAATATACAATGCACCATTGAGTTACGAAATATAATTTATTTTTCTAAATCTATTTAATATATTTTTGCTAAACCTATTTAATATATACTACACCATTGAGTTACGAAATATAATTTATTTTTCTAAATCTATTTAATATATTTTTGCTAAACCTATTTAATATATACTACACCATTGAGTTACGAAATATAATTTATTTTTCTAAATCTATTTAATATATTTTCATAGATATCTGTAAAATGTGAAACTACCCTGTTGCCTATTGTCTTTGGATATATATATATATATACAATAGCAATCTTAATACTACAAACAAATCAACTCTTTTCTGGTAGTATTTTTGGACAATAGCAATAGGATAAATAACCAATCAATAATTAAACTAAAAACATTATCAAAAAACGATAAGTATCTAACCATCACGCCGTTTCCTCGCAGGGGTAGACAGAGATGATAGAATATTTCTCTATCTTGGCACACTACTTTTGATTCGGCCACATTCATACATATTCTCATGTTGTTGACAGGGTTGTTGACTTTTAACAGGGCCATCCTCCAATACTTGTAGAATCCGATCATGTCAGGTCTTTCGCGGATGTCCTCTATTCCTGTTACCTACAACACTTGCCTTAAATATTTTCTTAACCATCCTTTTCTCGCTCATACGTTCTACATGACCAAACTATCTCAGCACTCCTTTCTTTATTCTATCTACCACACCACATTACATTACATTCACTTCTAATTTGTTATTTTCTCACTCTGTCAACCAAAGATTTTCCACAAAAGCGCCTTAGTGATCGCATTTCCACCGCATTCAGTCTACTTTGAAGTAATATGACACATTTATATAACAGGTTGTATCACGAAGTTATCATTCTAAAACGCATGTTTCGGCTGAGCCGATTTTTGGCTGAAATCAAAGCCGCTGCCGAACCTAGGTTTTTTGGCCGAAACCGAAACTATGGTTTGAAAGACTTTGGTAAAGAAATGCTTTTTAAACCAACTTATTTGACTTGCAAAACAAGCGTGCGCGCGGTCAGTCACCTATAATAATACGACGAACGAAATTAGGATTTACGTCAATGAATTCATACACCTCTTCTTAAACACTAGACTTTTCTTAGACACTAGATTTGATAACGGATAGAAAAGTGCAGTCATTTATCTCTGTATGGCATACATCTGTAGGCGCGCGTTGTGTATGTGTTTCATATGTGTATGCCCGTTTGACCTGGGACGTCATTGATGTCATTGGAATTCCATATTTAGCATAATTTATTTATTTATTTGAGAATGGCGTATAATTCAAGCATTTCAGTACGCTACAAGTACGCGACCAAAGGATATTTAACCCACCATGAATCGTGACATGAGCATTTCGCTCACGCTAATTTAAAAAATTTCCATGGCTGGTGGAAAGACTTCCAAGCTATACCAAAGCTTAAGATGGCTCGACTGTCATCAGAAAATCAGTTCACAAACGGCAGCATTTTATACGGAACAAAAGTGTGAACCAGTCTTTTTTTGGGACAAAGCGTTTTTTAATTAACATTAATGGTTATAAGACTCTTGCATAGCTATCCGCAGGTCGGTGGTTCGAATCTCATTCCAGGCAACCAGCAAGTTAGTTTTATTTTCATAGCTCATAAGTATTTAGCTTAGTTCGAAAATAGTAAGAATATTAAGGGGGAACACCTTCCTAGACATTTTGAAAAAAAATCGATTTTAAAACTTTTGCATTTTCTTAAAGCTTGAAGTTCTTATGGTGAAAATTTCAAGCTAAAATAAAAAAAAAACAAAGTTATAGTTGATAATAGTGTCATCTTTTTGTTTATTTTCATATTTTGCTCAATTTTCAAACGCGTTTTACTAGAAACCATGTTTTGAAAATTGAAAATATCTCGGCAACCACTGAACCGATCAATTTGAAATTTCTAGTGGTTATTCTATACACAATTATCTAGTCTTTGTCGTAGGATTATTTTAAGTGGCTTAGTTATTTTTATTGGCATAATAAACCAGAATTTTTTTCCAAACAAACGCTATTTTAAATTCAAACGCCCGCCATTTTGTCTAAAATCAATATATCCAAAAAATCCTACGTCAAAGACTAAATTATAGTGTCAATTTTGATAATATTTTATTTTATTTTTTATTTTGATGATTACCTACAGATGAAATGGGAGTGGTCACCGCGGTGAACTTTTTTTTTCGGCAGTTGATAAAACCCAAGAATTTTCCGCCAATGTTGAATATTTGTTTATAACTTTTTTTCTTTTTCTTAAAATATGTAGTTTCATGTAGAAATGATACAAATACCATAATTTATGTAGGTTTTCTTTAAAAAAATCACAAAAATCGCCCCTTTTCGCGCTTCGTAGGTAGGTTTCTATGTATCAATTGTTTGAATCTGTATTCAAAATAAAACAAACAAATAAATTTGATTTATTAATAATATCATATTTAATTATTATAATACTTTTTATTTAATTAATTATTATAATATTTCTCTGTGAAGTTTTTTAATGTCAGATATACCTAAAGCCTTTATTCTAAAATTCCTTACCACACCTTAAAAATACTAGTCATTCCATGTGAAATCATCTAGGACCCGGATTCATAGACAATAGGTAGATGTTTTAAAGGTTAAGGTACACCTTAAAAGCGTAATGTTCAGTACAAAATAACACATTTAAGGCGTGCTTAACATTTAAATCGACTAAGTATTGACTCTGAATTCGGGCCCTGGGCTCAATTTTCATCGCAATGACAGGCTAAAATGGAGTTTTGCAGATGTTTTAAAAAAAATGTCCTACTGGGAATTTTGTGATGTGTTTCGCTTCTGTAAGTGGGCCTCTTGGACTGTTGAAGCATAAAGAAATCAATTTATTACAAGTTACAAGTCAAGTCAAGTCAATCAATAGTT